>JAODUO010001864.1:0-57754 GCA_025642075.2 Ridgeia piscesae | reverse complement strand
ATTTTTTTTGTTTTTAATTTTAATAACTTTTTTTTTTTTATGTAATGTTTTTTAACCAACATAGGGAAACCCCATAAAGGAAAAGGAAGGACAAACACTGAAAAATAAACAAAGGAAATGGGATAGACGGGGAATTCGCCAAAACAAACCTTGAAAGGGAAATAGCAAGAAAAGAATTTTAATAGTGCTTAACCCCAAAGTGTCACTTAATTTGAACAACATAGCCTTTTAAAAGAATTGTATTAGAATAAAGCAATGTCATAAATATTTTATAAAATCCTTAAAAAATGTTTTTAAAACACATTTACCCAAATTAGAAGCATTAGTTAAGAGGAAAATAATAGAAAAATCGGTTTGTCAGGAAACTAACATGTTCTTTGAAAACCAACTGAGAATCATTTTGGTAAACAATGACGGTTTTGTAATTTGTTCTTTTTTATTAAAAAATCGTTCAAAAGGGGGGATCCTGGTGAGGAGGATTTTTTTCCCAAAAAAGGGTTCCCAAAAAAAAGTTAGAGTTTATCCAGTGATTTGTAACTTTTTAGATTGTATACTAATAATTATGTATTCCTGTCAGATAAAAAATTTAATAAATAAAATTTGTGACTGATTGCATTAGAATACTGCGTTGTAATGCAAAAGAATTCAGTTGTTTTTTAACCATTTTGTTCACTTGGACAGTTTAGGGTAATATCGATTCAGTGTTGTTGTGGCAGGTTCACCCCCTGCTGGTGTTCCTTACAAAATTACATGTTGTGTGCACACGCATTGATTCTATTTAATAAGTTCAGCTGTTTTGGGACATCTCTGAAATGCACGAAAAAAGTCAATTTTGGGTTAGTATCAATGTATATAGAAATATTAATGCTTTCTTCATAAATGGCCTGCACCTTGGTTGCCAATCAAACAGGAATTAATACGCCCCAAAAACTATACTAAGACCTACATGTGGGTGTAGAAAATGCAGATAAAATGTTTCTCGCTGCAGCACATCTGACCACATCAAGTTCCCCGGTCATCAAGTTAAGTGCAACAGTAATCACGGGGTCGATCGGTGGGGGAGGGGGGGGGGACGCGTCCCCAACTTTTCAGCATGGGGGACATGGGAATTGTCCCCCCACTTTTAGCTCAGAAAAATTGCGAGGCATATAGCCTAACTCACCACTCCTCTCTCTTAAAAGCCGCTACACAGGACTAGCTAGACCATAAACTCGCGATATGAAGTTCCGACCACCCATTATAAAATCGACTAGATAAATTGCTTGGCTGGCCACATCGCGCAACTTGATCTTACTTTAATAAATGACCATCATGCCGGGCTGCGCCGCTACCGGGCTCTATCAGTTTGCAACCTTGTGTTGATTGCTTATGCCCTTCGGCAGAAGCGGCGGATTCCTGCAATTTGTGTAACTTATTCCCATTGGAGTGATGACAAATTTATTTGCCAACTTGTTGGATTGGGAAGTTCTACACAGCATGGGCGTCATCCGTGGGGGGACGAGGGGGACGCGTCCCCCCACTTTTCAGCCTGAGGGGGTCAGGAAATGTCCTCACACTTGTTTAGTTCATACAACAAATTTAAAGGCATATATAGCGAGACTGATCACTCCCTTCTCTTATAAAAACTCAGATTTAAAAAAAAAAAAAAAACTTCCGACTACCTAGTGGAAAATCACTAGATAAAATTTCTTGGCTGGCCCGGCCCGCAACTTGATTTAGTCCCGTAAATATTCATCATGCCGGGCTCTTATTTTACCCTTGTGTTGATATATTAATAGGCATTAGCCATCAGACACATTATAGATTAAAAAAAAAAATTTGCCCTGTCACCCCGTGGATTGCAGCCTGGTCGCCCTGTTGGATACTTGCCTACGACGGAACCAGCGGATTCCTGCACTTGTGTAATTTGACTGATGGCAAATTTATTTGGCAAAAGGTGGTTTTGGGAAGTCCCACACAGGCACCCTGCCTTGTTCACTCTATGAATCAGGCAAGCAGTGTTGAGTCCAAAGTCTACCCCCCAAATGTTCAGTGATTGGGGCGGGCCATGGCCCCTCTTCAAATATATATGTTGCCAAGATAACTATCTTAAATATCATAACATAAAGGCCTTTGTTTATTTTAGAATTAGCACCCGACCCAAAAAGAATTATGTTTTTTATTTACAAAAAAGTTATATGTATTTCAGGTCTAAAATATATATATATTATAATAAAAATAAAATTATATAAAATATAAAAAACATTTATATATATATATATATATATATATATATATTATATATATAAATAATATATATATATAAATAATTATAAAATATATATATATATATATATATATATATATATATATATATATATATATATATATATATTATATACAAAATATATGTATATATAAATTGGTCCCCCGTCCCCCCACTTTTAAAACCGGATCGACGCCCCTGTGCTATTGGATAGTGGATAATACTTAGCCAGTGTATTATATTTGTATTATTAGGGTTTCTGACCGCATAAACTGTGTGAAAAGTATGTAAACTATATGTTATCGTTAGAATGAAGAGTCTTCGGGAGGCTAGTGTGTCGTGTGTATGCGCAACCATGTAAATTCCCTTTTCTTGAGTTGCCGGTAAAGGTTTCCTATCTGTATGGTGTCTAAGCATGGAATAAGGCACCTGAGAGAAGGGAAACAATGATGAACTAGACTCCAGCTCCACTTCACCGCTGTAGTAAATCGGATCACACAAAAGTTGATATGATAAAGTTAAGAACGCGTTACCAGTGCAAAACTAGTCTCGTTTAACCGACTGTCGGTCGGCTGCGGAAAAGTGCTGCCACCTCACGGAGCCTGGGTAACCGAGGCTAATGCAAAAACATGACCAGTTGCTTCTGGAACGCGACCTCGGATATGTAGCCATGTAAAGTGTAAATATCATTATTTTATTTGTTTCTTCTTTTGTACATTACACGTAATACTGATTATATGTATTTATTATTTTAGCATACATTTATTTGCGACATATCGATTTTTTATTTAGAATATATAACATTGCCTGAAATATTTAATCGAAAAATTGTTGCGATATTTCTTGTAGTAAATCATTTCTATAGACAGTATCAAACATGAGCACGCTCTCGGAAGCGAGCACTTTGTGCACGCTGTCAAATGCAAACGATTTAATAGGATTAGAAACGCACCATAGTGAACCCAACCTAGTAATAATCACGCGTCGAAACAGAAACATTACTGTCCTAGATGTGAGTAAGATGATAGAAAAGTTAGCCGAACATCTGAGGGTGCCATGATAGCATGTGGCGATAATAGGGAATTGATCGGTGGGGACCGTTTTACCTTACTACTAAGTTAATTAACTTCCTTACCAAAGCTTAAAGGTAAGACTTAGCCTTGGGGAAATGCCACATTAAGTATCTGTCTACCATTCTCCTTGTAATGCTTGCTTTCCACTGTAATTAGCATCGTGCAGTTGATATGACTTTCTGGAGTTTCTGGGAGCACTTAACACAATTTGGTTACGTAGGTATGGTGGGATATGGTCGGAATGCGCGAGTCGCAATGCTCCAACAGGGTGGTCGCAATGCAACACTTTGTCAGAATACTCCACTTTGGTGATAGTGACATTGGCACAATGCTCTAGCAGTCTGGTTGTTTTCTATTTAATAAATAACTCGATATAACTATTTTAGCAAAGCATTTGACAAAGTGCATCACAGAAAACTTACTTAAACAACAATGATACAGTCATTGTAAATATCTTAATTTGGATTATATCATGCCTACGGAACCATGGTAATTCATCCAATAATATGTACAGATGCTTAATTTTTGACATAAAAAGGCCACTGTCCTATCAAACATCCCACAGACCACAGTGTGTGGATGGCTGTTCTTTCTGACATGTCTCACTGCCATGCAAAATTATATAGCATCAAACAGTTTATAGATGACACAGTTCAGGCCAGGAAAGTAAATGAACTAAAGTCACGCCTCCGAAGAGATTGGACAGGACACCCAGACCTGTACTATTATAATTTGTCAAATTAACCAGCGGATAAAAACATATGAAAAAAAATACATCAATAGAGAACTGCAATAACAGAAAATTAATCTTGAGACGGTCTCAATGCTCAGTTTTGGGCAACTACTGACCGGTCTTGAGGTAAGATCTTGAGGTAAGATAGATGACAATCTGGAGTTCTGACAAATCAGTGGTATGGAATCTGTTGGATCTCAGCAGGCCCAGCACTGGCAGAAGACTTGGCTGCTGAATTTTCAGAAAATAAGCAGTGTTTCCCTTGCTATGTGATGAGCGAGGTGGGCCACCTTGCTGCTTTTTAAGCCATCTTGCTAAAAAATATGCAAAAATTGCCACCTCATAGCTATTTCATACCTATAAACATGTTCATATGCTGCTACCTTGTAGTTGTGCATTTGTTTCCTCTCTATTTCCAAGGGAATAGGTTAAGACACCCTTCAGAAGGCACCATTTTGAAGGCAGTTTTAAAATAGTTCTGGGTGGCCATGTCCCTGTATCCATGTGCCTGCTCAGTCCGTCCCTACCACCTCACACTTCATTTACCCAGGGGAACACTGAGTAGTGATGTCACTGATGTTGCAGTTTGTCAGTTTTGTTTGGTCACTTTCAGGTGAATGACCAGAAGCCAGTGAAGGACTGGACAGCAAAGGGTGGTCAACAGCTGTCATGTCCAGCTATCTTTTGTCCTGCCACTGGTCAATATGCCACTGTCATCAACGAGAAGGTGTGCACAGTAAAATGGCTAGATTCAACTAATATTTATTTGTTGACGTTAGTTTTTTGGTCAGTACTGCAAATAGTATATTTGAAACTTGTGTGGAATTTTTCTCCCAAATTCCATTCACGTGTAACAAACTGAATCAAATTTTGAACGGATGTCGGTTGATAAATCTTTGTGAAATATTGTTTTTGGATTTTAAACTTTTCAATTTCAGTAATGTAGACGTTTCGTTAAAGGTTTTTCACTAATGATATATTCACATGTTATTTACAACAATAAATTATACCATTAAACATTTACCTAGAATATAGCATTAGAACATTAATTATAATAACTAAGTTAGAAACAAAACATCAAATTGGGTAGCCACTAGCCAGGTTGCATTCGGTGGCAGTACAGTGTTGAGGTTTGTAAGTTAACGTTTGTACTGCAGATTTTGATGACTTGCAACAAGGTGTCTTAATAATAGACAGTTTTTGTATGCTGATGTTTCTAGATACTGGTGACTTGGAACCAAGGAGACTTGGTGATAGACAAGACTAAGAAGATCCGAGTAAGTTTTTCTGCTTCAATGAAGTTGATCTCATGTTTTTCTCACTGTCTGTGACAGTATCACTGTATGTAGCCTACCGGTAGCAGCAGTATCAAAGACACATTTCCAACACGCTCATACACCAGAGCTGCCTGTGACAGCTTCACACAACAATAAAGTATAAGAAAAAATACACTAATATATTTACTTTAATTTGGCCTCTGTCCATCTCTTGTGTCTGACCTGTATCCATCTCTTATGTCTGACCTGTGTCCATCTCTTGTGTCTGACTTGTGTCCATATCTTGTGTCTGACCTGTGTCCATCTCTTGTGTCTGACTTGTGTCCATATCTTATGTCTGACCTGTGTCCATCTCTTGTGTCTGACTTGTGTCCATATCTTGTGTCTGACCTGTGTCCATCTCTTGTGTCTGACTTGTGTCCATATCTTGTGTCTGACCTGTGTCCATCTCTTGTGTCTGACTTGTGTCCATCTCTTGTGTCTGACCTGTGTCCATCTCTTGTGTCTGACTTGTGTCCATCTCTTGTGTCTGACTTGTGTCCATATCTTGTGTCTGACTTGTGTCCATCTCTTGTGTCTGACTTGTGTCCATCTCTTGTGTCTGACCTGTGTCCATATCTTATGTCTGACCTGTGTCTATCTCTTGTGTCTGACCTGTGTCTATCTCTTGTGTCTGACCTGTGTCTATCTCTTGTGTCTGACTTGTGTCCATCTCTTGTGTCTGACCTGTGTCCATCTCTTGTGTCTGACTTGTGTCCATCTCTTGTGTCTGACTTGTGTCCATATCTTGTGTCTGACCTGTGTCCATCTCTTGTGTCTGACCTGTGTCTGTCTCTTGTGTCTGACTTGTGTCCATATCTTGTGTCTGACCTGTGTCTATCTCTTGTGTCTGACTTGTGTCCATATCTTGTGTCTGACCTGTGTCCATCTCTTGTGTCTGACCTGTGTCCATCTCTTGTGTCTGACCTGTGTCCATCTCTTGTGTCTGACCTGTGTCCATCTCTTGTGTCTGACTGTGTCCATCTCTTGTGTCTGACTTGTGTCCATATCTTGTGTCTGACCTGTGTCCATCTCGTGTTTGACTTGTGTCCATCTCTTCTTTCTGACCTATGTCCATCTCTTGTGTCTGACCTGTGTCCATCTCTTGTGTCTGACTTGTGTCCATCTCTTGTGTCTGACCTGTGTCCATATCTTGTGTCTGACTTGTGTCCATATCTTGTGTCTGACTTGTGTCCATCTCTTGTGTCTGACCTGTGTCCATATCTTGTGTCTGACCTGTGTCCATCTCTTGTGTCTGACCTGTGTCTATCTCTTGTGTCTGACCTGTGTCCATCTCTTGTGTCTGACCTGTGGCTATCTCTTGTCCATTTCTCGTGTCTGACCTGTGTCCATATCTTGTGTCTGACCTGTGTCCATCTCTTGTGTCTGACCTGTATCCATCTCTTATGTCTGACCTGTGTCCATATCTTGTGTCTGACCTGTGTCCATCTCTTGTGTCTGACTTGTGTCCATATCTTGTGTCTGACCTGTGTCCATCTCTTGTGTCTGACCTGTGTCTATCTCTTGTGTCTGACCTGTGTCTATCTCTTGTGTCTGACCTGTGTCCATCTCTTGTGTCTGACTTGTGTCCATATCTTGTGTCTGACCTGTGTCCATCTCTTGTGTCTGACTTGTGTCCATCTCTTGTGTCTGACCTGTGTCCATCTCTTGTGTCTGACTTGTGTCCATATCTTGTGTCTGACCTGTGTCCATCTCTTGTGTCTGACCTGTGTCCATCTCTTGTGTCTGACTTGTGTCCATCTCTTGTGTCTGACCTGTGTCCATCTCTTTGTACCTGTCTCTTGTGTCTGACCTGTGTCCATCTCTTGTGTCTGACTTGTGTCCATATCTTGTGTCTGACCTGTGTCCATCTCTTATGTCTGACCTGTGACCATCTCTTGTGTCTGACCTGTATCCATCTCTTGTGTCTGACCTGTATCCATCTCTTGTGTCTGACTTGTGTCCATCTCTTGTGTCTGACTTGTGTCCATCTCTTGTGTCTGACCTATGTCCATCTCTTGTGTCTGACCTGTGTCCATCTCTTGTGTCTGACCTGTGGCTATCTCTTGTCCATTTCTCGTGTCTGACCTGTGTCCATATCTTGTGTCTGACCTGTGTCCATCTCTCGTGTTTGACTTGTGTCCATGTCTTGTGTCTGACCTGTGTCCATCTCTTGTGTCTGACCTGTGTCTATCTCTTCTTTCTGACCTATGTCCATCTCTCGTGTTTGACTTGTGTCCATCTCTTGTGTCTGACCTATGTCCATCTCTCGTGTTTAACTTGTGTCCATCTCTTGTGTCTGACCTGTGTCCATCTCTTCTTTCTGACCTATGTCCATCTCTCATGTTTAACTTGTGTCCATGTCTTGTGTCTGACCTGTGTCCATCTCTTGTGTCTGACCTGTGTCCATCTCTTGTGTCTGACCTATGTCCATCTCTTGTGTCTGACCTGTGTCCATCTCTCGTGTTTGACTTGTGTCCATCTCTTGTGTCTGACCTGTGTTCATCTCTTGTGTCTGACCTGTGTCCATCTCTTCTTTCTGACCTGTGTCCATCTCTCATGTTTAACTTGTGTCCATCTCTTGTGTCTGACCTGTGTCTGTCCATTGCTAGTTGGGCAAGTCGGTCCATCGCCTGGTCAGCTGTCCATCAAGGTGTCATGTGATCGCCTTTGAAGACGCCACATTCTGCTGGAGTGACAAGCCGTCAGACTTTCAAGGGTCACCCATTGCATGTGACACTGACAGTGTCACTTGGTGCGGTTGTCACTGTCTCAAGGAGCAGACATATCTTGTCTTCGTCATCAGGAACACTGTAAGATAATGTTGGCATTGTATCATTAAATACTTGTCTCATATCAAGTGATTTATATTGCGAAGATCGTGGCAGTCACACCATGTATTGTTACGCATAATTAATAATAGTTAATTAATAATTAATAAACATAATAAATATTTCTTGAAAGAAATAGTTAACAATAATTTCACCATCCATGTGTGCATATTACATATTAGACATTGGTGGCAGATCTTTTTTTTTTGGGGGGGGTAATTTTATCAAGCCGTCACTGAACAATTTCCAAATTCTCAACTATCATGTTATATTTCAGATGACTTCTGTTTCCATGTAATAAATGGCTATACATGTTAACCTGTTGCTTCCCAGAAGAGAGTTATCTCTATTTCCTACAGAAGGATCCAATAAATCCACACAAGCTGTGTATTAGTCCAGAACCTGGCCAGTGTTGTTCAGCTGTGTATGTTTTGATATCTTTTACAGAAAAATAAATCATTGCTGAAGATCCGAGCATATCAACTGGGGGCAGACATAGAGAACTCTGAGGTGTTGAACTGGCAGATCAGTGACAGTAAGTGTAGACACAGGCGTTGAACTGGCAGATCAGTGACAGTAAGTGTAGACACAGGTGTTGAACTGGCAGATCAGTGACAGTAAGTGTAGACACAGGCGTTGAACTGGCAGATCAGTGACAGTAAGTGTAAACACAGGTGTTGAACTGGCAGATCAGTGCAGTAATCCAGGCGTTGAATGGCTAGTGACATTTTAAAACCGGGGTTGAACTGCAGAAGTGAAGTTATCTCAGGTTGACTGCAGAAGGACAGAATAAACACACTAACTGGCGATTAGTGACAGAACTGTCCAGGCGTTGTTCAGATCGTGACATGTTTTGATATCAGGTGTTGAACTGGAATCAGTGCAGTAAGTGTCCGGGCATTGAACTGGCAGCAGTACAAAAGTGAAACACAGGTGTTGAACTGGCAGATCAGTGACAGTAAGTGTAAACACAGGCGTTGAACTGGCAGATCAGTGACAGTAAGTGTAAACACAGGCGTTGAACTGGCAGATCAGTGACAGTAAGTGTAAACACAGGCGTTGAACTGGCAGATCAGTGACAGTAAGTGAAAACACAGGCGTTGAACTGGCAGATCATTGACAGTAAGTGTAAACACAGGCGTTGAACTGGCAGATTATTGACAGTAAGTGTAAACACAGGCGTTGAACTGGCAGATCAGTGACAGTAAGTGAAAACACAGGCATTGAACTGGCAGATCATTGACAGTAAGTGTAAACACAGGCGTTGAACTGGCAGATCAGTGACAGTAAGTGTAAACACAGGCGTTGAACTGGCAGATCAGTGACAGTAAGTGTAAACACAGGCGTTGAACTGGCAGATTATTGACAGTAAGTGTAAACACAGGTGTTGAACTGGCAGATCAGTGATAGTAAGTGAAAACACAGGCGTTGAACTGGCAGATCATTGACAGTAAGTGTAAACACAGGTGTTGAACTGGCAGATCAGTGACAGTAAGTGAAAACACAGGCGTTGAACTGGCAGATCAGTGACAGTAAGTGTAAACACAGGTGTTGAACTGGCAGATCAGTGACAGTAAGTGTAAACACAGGCGTTGAACTGGCAGATCAGTGACAGTAAGTGTAAACACAGGTGTTGAACTGGCAGATCAGTGACAGTAAGTGAAAACACAGGCGTTGAACTGGCAGATCAGTGACAGTAAGTGTAAACACAGGCATTGAACTGGCAGATCAGTGACAGTAAGTCTAAACACAGGCGTTGAACTGGCAGATCAGTGACAGTAAGTGTAAACACAGGCATTGAACTGGCAGATCAGTGACAGTAAGTGTAAACACAGGCATTGAACTGGCAGATCAGTGACAGTAAGTGTAAACACAGGCATTGAACTGGCAGATCAGTGACAGTAAGTGTAAACACAGGCATTGAACTGGCAGATCAGTGACAGTAAGTGTAAACACAGGCATTGAACTGGCAGATCAGTGAGAGTAAGTGTAAACACAGGCATTGAACTGGCAGATCAGTGACAGTAAGTGTAAATATATGTGTTGTATTGACAGTAAGTATATACTTGGCTGGAGTATGCAATACAGTAAGCCATTTTCCAGTTACGAAAGCTAATTTGTAACTTGGTTGCTATCTCTGATTCTGAATTCCCAAAGTAATATATGGAAAAGTATATTCAAATGTAATTGATTATTATTACAATATATACTAATAGATTTATGGATGATAATGTTTTAATAAATGTATTCTTACCTCAAAACCTGGATCAATGAAAATAAAATGATATACTAATGATGCTTAAATGTTTGTGTTAAGTACTTGACGCTTGTGATGCCACGTGACAGGTGCAGGAAGTCACTAGATGGACTAAGTGACTAGTAAACTAACCACCTCAATGTCTCGTGTTGCAGATTTGGGGAATGAGGAGCCTCTTGACTTCGCCCTTCAGTACCAGAGCTCCCAACTGTACCTGCTAATTCTCTGTGAGTGGCTCTACAGGGGACATTGTCACACCCTATCATTGTCTTGTGCTCATTGTCACACCCTGTCATTGTCTTGTGCTCATTGTCACACCCTGTCATTGTCTTGTGCTCATTGTCACACCCTGTCATTGTCTTGTGCTCATTGTCACACCCTGTCATTGTCTTGTGCTCATTGTCACACCCTGTCATTGTCTTGTGCTCATTGTCACACCCTGTCATTGTCTTGTTCTCATTGTCACACCCTGTCATTGTCTTGTGCTCATTGTCACACCCTGTCATTGTCTTGTTCTCATTGTCACACCCTGTCATTGTCTTGTTCTCATTGTCACACCCTGTCATTGTCTTGTTCTCATTGTCACACCCTGTCATTGTCTTGTGCTCATTGTCACACCCTGTCATTGTCTTGTGCTCATTGTCACACCCTGTCATTGTCTTGTTCTCATTGTCACACCCTGTCATTGTCTTGTGCTCATTGTCACACCCTGTCATTGTCTTGTGCTCATTGTCACACCCTGTCATTGTCTTGTTCTCATTGTCACACCCTGTCATTGTCTTGTGCTCATTGTCACACCCTGTCATTGTCTTGTTCTCATTGTCACACCCTGTCATTGTCTTGTTCTCATTGTCACACCCTGTCATTGTCTTGTTCTCATTGTCACACCCTGTCATTGTCTTGTGCTCATTGTCACACCCTGTCATTGTCTTGTTCTCATTGTCACACCCTGTCATTGTCTTATGCTCATTGTCACACCCTGTCATTGTCTTGTGCTCATTGTCACACCCTGTCATTGTCTTGTGCTCATTGTCACACCCTGTCATTGTCTTGTTCTCATTGTCACACCCTGTCATTGTCTTGTTCTCATTGTCACACCCTGTCATTGTCTTGTTCTCATTGTCACACCCTGTCATTGTCTTATGCTCATTGTCACACCCTGTCATTGTCTTGTGCTCATTGTCACACCCTGTCATTGTCTTGTGCTCATTGTCACACCCTGTCATTGTCTTGTTCTCATTGTCACACCCTGTCATTGTCTTGTTCTCATTGTCACACCCTGTCATTGTCTTGTTCTCATTGTCACACCCTGTCATTGTCTTATGCTCATTGTCACACCCTGTCATTGTCTTGTGCTCATTGTCACACCCTGTCATTGTCTTGTGCTCATTGTCACACCCTGTCATTGTCTTGTTCTCATTGTCACACCCTGTCATTGTCTTGTGCTCATTGTCACACCCTGTCATTGTCTTGTTCTCATTGTCACACCCTGTCATTGTCTTATGCTCATTGTCACACCCTGTCATTGTCTTGTGCTCATTGTCACACCCTGTCATTGTCTTGTGCTCATTGTCACACCCTGTCATTGTCTTGTTCTCATTGTCACACCCTGTCATTGTCTTGTTCTCATTGTCACACCCTGTCATTGTCTTATGCTCATTGTCACACCCTGTCATTGTCTTGTGCTCATTGTCACACCCTGTCATTGTCTTGTGCTCATTGTCACACCCTGTCATTGTCTTGTGCTCATTGTCACACCCTGTCATTGTCTTGTTCTCATTGTCACACCCTGTCATTGTCTTGTTCTCATTGTCACACCCTGTCATTGTCTTATGCTCATTGTCACACCCTGTCATTGTCTTGTGCTCATTGTCACACCCTGTCATTGTCTTGTTCTCATTGTCACACCCTGTCATTGTCTTGTGCTCATTGTCACACCCTGTCATTGTCTTGTGCTCATTGTCACACCCTGTCATTGTCTTGTGCTCATTGTCACACCCTGTCATTGTCTTGTGCTCATTGTCACACCCTGTCATTGTCTTGTGCTCATTGTCACACCCTGTCATTGTCTTGTTCTCATTGTCACACCCTGTCATTGTCTTTTCTCATTGTCACACCCTGTCATTGTCTTATGCTCATTGTCACACCCTGTCATTGTCTTGTGCTCATTGTCACACCCTGTCATTGTCTTGTGCTCATTGTCACACCCTGTCATTGTCTTGTGCTCATTGTCACACCCTGTCATTGTCTTGTGCTCATTGTCACACCCTGTCATTGTCTTGTGCTCATTGTCACACCCTGTCATTGTCTTGTGCTCATTGTCACACCCTGTCATTGTCTTGTGCTCATTGTCACACCCTGTCATTGTCTTGTCTTGTGTAGTTATTGTGTAATTAGTATGACTAAGTTGTTACATTGGCTGTCCTCCGGATCTTTTCGATGTAAATGTTCCCATCCCTGGTACATTTGATATGCATTAATTTTCTATCCAGAACGGCTGTCATGTTCATAGGTGTTTACATGCATGATAATTCTAAACAACTAAATGTTATGATAAGTCTGCGTATACTGATTAAATATTAGTAAAAATAATAAATACTAATGATGTGGGGAAGTGAGAATTTGTGTATCAGTCAATACCAGAGAATTAGATTATTCATATGCAATGAAATAGTACTGTTGCAGTGGTTGTGTTGCAGTTGTATTGTTGCAATGGTGTTGTTGCAGTGGTATTGTTGCAATGGTGTTGTTGCAGTGGTGGTGTTGCAGTGGTGTTGTTGCAGTGGTGTTGTTGCAGTGGTATTGTTGCAATGGTGTTGTTGCAGTGGTGGTGTTGCAGTGGTGTTGCAGTGGTGTTGTTGCAGTGGTGGTGTTGCAGTGGTGTTGTTGCAATGGTGGTGTTGCAGTGGTATTGCTGCAGTGTATTGCTGCAGTGGTATTGCTAAATTGGTATTGCTGCATTGGTATTGCTGCAGTGGTATTGCTGCATTGGTATTGCTGCAGTGGTATTGCTGCAGTAGTATTGCTGCAGTGGTATTGCTGCATTGGTATTGCTGCATTGGTATTGCTGCATTGGTATTGCTGCAGTGGTATTGCTGCATTGGTATTGCTGCAGTGGTATTGCTGCAGTGGTATTGCTGCAGTGGTATTGCTGCATTGGTATTGCTGCATTGGTATTGCTGCATTGGTATTGCTGCAGTGGTATTGCTGCAGTGGTATTGCTGCATTGGTATTGCTGCATTGGTATTGCTGCAGTAGTATTGCTGCAGTGGTATTGCTGCAGTGGTATTGCTGCAGTGGTATTGCAGCAGTGGTATTGCTGCAGTAGTATTGCTGCAGTAGTATTGCTGCAGTAGTATTGCTGCAGTAGTATTGCTGCAGTAGTATTGCTGCAGTAGTATTGCTGCAGTAGTATTGCTGCAGTAGTATTGCTGCAGTAGTATTGCTGCAGTAGTACTGACTGGTCATTCTGTGTCCAGGGCCAGGTGGTGACCTGCTGCGGAGTTGTCTGACAGGGACGGAGGAGCTCGGGAAGATTTCACACATGAGTGACACAGCCAGCATCCTGGCACTTGACGACACACAGGTCGCAGTCTCAGGCATCCTCAGTGACTCACGGCAGGGTGAGTGTACACAAGCAACACAACTGGTGTTGGGTGTGTCTTGGACTTGTGACATGTCTGTAGTGAACAAGAATAAGAAAGTTTATTTAGACCCATCACAATCATCATAAAATACAAATATATATATACATATGTACTAAATGAGTGTGTTACCCCTGTAATACACAACTATGCAAGTGTGTATATGTTATTTGGGTATCTATGGGTATGTAATATAACGTAAATGAAAGACATTAGTCATATAAACTAATGGATACATTTGCACATATGCATATACAAATATATTTATTCACAGCATATATAACAGTTGAGAATTTTACATGTTTCAAAGCACCAGGGGTAATTTTGTAACATTAGTATTTGCATAATTTGAAAACTTCAGGTTTTGCTCTGAGCAAGCATACATCTGTTGCCCCCTTGTGATTATGTGTTGAAGTATTTGGGTTTAGTTTCCAGTTTTAAAAAGAGCGAATAAATATAGGTATGTGTGTATGTATGTAAAATAGAATTTATATCAATGGTACGTAATTTTATAGTGTAATATGTTATGATGTCTGTCATCCACCTCTGTGACGATGGCTGACTGACATTGTTATGTGACATTGTTTGTGACATTGTTATGTGACAGCAGGTATAGGGATCTGGGACGTACGATTTAGACTCCTCATTTCCTGGCAACCCTTCCTGGAGCCGGTCAGCAGCAAACCACAGGTAGGTGCATGCTGGGTACTTTCTAAGTTCTAATTGAAAAACACAAGAGTAACGTTTGTCAAGTAATAACTGTTTTTGTTAATCAAACAATCTTTACTTTCTAGATATGAAGATTACTTCACTAATGCACTGTCCAAACATGACTCTTTCAATAACGTCTAACTGTAGCTGACAGTGCAAAAATGTACAAGGCAATGTTCTGAATATCTTGCAAATATGTTTGTTTCTGAAATTAACTCTGTTTCAAACAAACAAACACTATTGTTTAGCTGGCTGTCGTTGGACAAGTGTTATGCGACGTTGTCTACTTGCAGCTCTACCGCCACCAGGACCGTCTGTTCACAGTGTGTGACAGACGACTCTGTGTATACCCTTTCACACTCTCTCGATCGACCATAGGAGCGGCACTGGGCAAGTTGGGGCAGACTGCCATTACGTTGGAGGTAATCTGTGGGGTAGTTTCTCTGCCAGTTGGGGAAATTGTGGCACCTACATGGGACAACTTGTTGCACCAATGTTTGTTTCTCAAACTTGCATTTTTTGATACATCTGGATGAATGGAGTTTGTTGACACCTGTGTGGGTTGAATTTGTTATCACTGTTACAGTGTGCTCATGCCTTGATGAGATGCATGTCGACTGACAGTTCACATTTGTAAAATTTGCCTATTGGAATAAAAAGTTAGATCCTGTTGAAAATCACATTATGTGAAGTTTTTAAGCAATTTCTATCAATCCAGTAACATTGGAAGTCTGCAGACAGAGTTTAGATTTGAAATGCAGTGGACAAGAATGTGTATGCATGTGGCTGACCCTTCACCCACCATGTAATGCCTGCCCTCTGGTCACAGTATAGTGCCCTGCAGTCATTGTATAGTGCCCTGCAGTCATTATGTAGTGCCCTGCAGTCATTGTGTAGTGCCCTGCAGTCTTTATGTGGTGTCCTGCAGTCATTATGTAGTGCCCTGCAGTCATTATGTAGTGCCTGCAGTCATTGTGTAGTGTCCTGCAGTCTTTATGTGGGGTCCTGCAGTCATTATGTAGTGCCCTGCAGTCATTATGTAGTGTCCTGTAGTCATTATGTAGTGCCCTGCAGTCATTGTGCAGTGTCCTGCAGTCTTTATGTAGTGCCCTGCAGTCATTATGTAGTGTCCTGCAGTCATTATGTAGTGCCCTGCAGTCATTATGTAGTGCCCTGTAGTCATTATGTAGTGTCCTGTAGTCATTGTGTAGTGCTCTGCAGTCATTATGTAGTGCCCTGCAGTCATTATGTGGTGTCCTGCAGTCATTATGTAGTGTCCTGCAGTCATTGTGTAGTGCCCTGCAGTCATTATGTAGTGCCCTGCAGTCATTATGTGGTGTCCTGCAGTCATTGTGTAGTGCCCTGCAGTCATTGTGTAGTGCCCTGCAGTCATTATGTAGTGCCCTGCAGTCATTGTGTAGTGCCCTGCAGTCATTGTGTAGTGCCCTGCAGTCATTGTGTAGTGCCCTGCAGTCATTATGTAGTGCTCTGCAGTCATTGTGTAGTGCCCTGCAGTCTTTATGTGGTGTCCTGCAGTCATTATGTAGTGCTCTGCAGTCATTTTGTAGTGCCCTGCAGTCATTATGTAGTGCCCTGCAGTCATTATGTGGTGTCCTGCAGTCATTATGTAATGCCCTGCAGTCATTATGTGGTGTCCTGCAGTCATTGTGTAGTGTCCTGCAGTCATTATGTGGTGTCCTGCAGTCATTGTGTAGTGCCCTGCAGTCATTATGTAGTGCCCTGCAGTCATTGTGTAGTGTCCTGCAGTCATTATGTAATGCCCTGCAGTCATTATGTGGTGTCCTGCAGTCATTGTGTAGTGTCCTGCAGTCATTATGTGGTGTCCTGCAGTCATTGTGTAGTGCCCTGCAGTCACCATTTATTCCCCTGCTGTCACCATGTAGTCCCCTGCAGTCACCATGTAGTGCCCTCCAGTCACCATGTAGTGTCCTGCAGTCACCATGTAGTGCCATGCTGTCACCATGTAGTGCCCTGCTGTCACCATGTAGTGCCATGCTGTCACCATGTAGTGCCCTGTAGTCACCATGTAGTGCCCTGCTGTCACCATGTAGTGCCATGCTGTCACCATGTAGTGCCCTGCTGTCACCATGTAGTGCCCTGCTGTCACCATATAGTGCCCTCCAGTCACCATTTATTCCCCTGCTGTCACCATGTAGTCCCCTGCAGTCACCATGTAGTGCCCTCCAGTCACCATGTAGTGTCCTGCAGTCACCATGTAGTGCCATGCTGTCACCATGTAGTGCCCTGCTGTCACCATGTAGTGCCATGCTGTCACCATGTAGTGCCCTGTAGTCACCATGTAGTGCCCTGCTGTCACCATGTAGTGCCATGCTGTCACCATGTAGTGCCCTGCAGTCACCATGTAGTGCCCTGCTGTCACCATGTAGTGTCCTGCTGTCACCATGTAGTGCCCTGCTGTCACCATGTAGTGCCCTGCTGTCACCATGTAGTGCCATGCTGTCACCATGTAGTGCCCTCGCTGTCACCATGTAGTGCCCTGCTGTCACCATGTAGTGTCCTGCTGTCACCATGTAGTGCCCTGCAGTCACCATGTAGTGCCCTGCAGTCACCATGTAGTGTCCTGCAGTCACCATGTAGTGCCCTGCAGTCACCATGTAGTGCCCTGCTGTCACCATGTAGTGCCCTGCTGTCACCATGTAGTGCCCTGCTGTCACCATGTAGTGCCCTGCTGTCACCGTGTAGTGCCCTGCTGTCACCATGTAGTGCCCTGCTGTCACCGTGTAGTGCCCTGCTGTCACCATGTAGCCTGTCTGTCATGTAGTCTTGTCACTCAGTGCTGTGTCACTACATGTGACTGTCACTACATGCACCTGTCACTACATGTGACTGTCACTACATGTGACTGTCACTACATGTGACTGTCACTACATGTGTTTGTCACTACATGTGTCTGTCACTACATCTCTGTGTTGTCACTGCATTCATGTTTACTTCACCACAGAAGTCACAGACGTCAAAGCTGACATCTCTGTTCAATGACCTCATCTCACCTGCAAAGGTAAGTTCAAATATACTGATAACTCATTGCACATGGTGTATGAATTAGCCAGACTTACCAGCCACTGGCTAGTGGTTAGTCATGGTCACTACCTAAATAAGACCACTGTATTGCATTACTGATATGCTGCAATTAGATGAGTTAAAATTATATTATAAATATGTGCACAAAACATAACCAGTATATTTGCAAAACTTACCCTTTATGTTAAATAGAAATATTCACAGCATTAATACATGCACACATGACAACATTCATACAAATAGAGCAAAACATGACTTATGATTATGCACTTGTGTTGTCCATCATTTTCTCTTTACTGTGCAGACCGTCCAAAACCGGCCAACCCCTCATACGCGCAGATCGTCAAAAACCGCCCAGTAAACTCACAGTTTTTGTTGACTGCAATCAGATCCTTCTTTTATATTAACCAGCCAGCTCAAACTGCTGATCTAAGCTCTATGTAGATCACGGAAACATGTGCTGTCGCCATATTGTGAAAAAAATAATTTTTACAAATTAAGTGAGTTTATTTGGAAGGATACTGAAATGCATTCATCTAGGTGACCTCCAACATCGTGCAGCATTTGGCGGATTTTACTGAGATGATTTTTTGCTACGTGAAAATAATGTCGACAGTGATCAAGGAGATTTTATTACCGTCCATCTACGTTGTCTGTATGACTTTTCGTTGTTGAGATACAAAGAACATGACCCGTCGGTGACAGTTTCATTTTGCCGATATACATGTACAGCCATCTTGTTGATCAGATCACCGTCCGTACCTCGTTTGGTTTATTTATTTTAGGGTGTTTTATTAGTATGGTCACATTGCTTCTGATAAGGGAGCACGTTAACCCATTTTATCCTGAAGCTAGTGCAGGCGAGTTGCAGCCAGTTCCTGATCATTTCCTCAAACCAATCTGTCAGCATTAAAAAATGACAGGCCTTCATTTAAAATGGACATAACTTTATTATTTCTCAATCAATTTTTAAATGTGATATACCTTTAGAAAATAGATAAAATAAACTATACAGTCGCATCGATAAACTCATAGTTTTATCATATATATTATATGTGGCATATGGCAAAACATGTCTAATAAATTCAAACCTATGTTGAGGTTTGTCACATTACTTTTCACCCGACATTTACGCCATGAAGGAAGCAACATGTCAACGAGCAAGTTGAGTTTATTTTATGCATTAATCTCTGCTGAAAATAAAGGTATACAACTTGTCCACACATCTTGGATAATAATCTCATAATGTAAAATTGTTTGTAATACCCCCACGTCAGTCGACTGAATCGCCAACGTGTGGCGCTGCTGAGCGGAATTATGCAAATTTTTGAAATATTTTCTGTCAACGATATATAATTCTGTGGCTCATTTCTTATAACTAATAAAGAAGTACTATAAAGTAACAACTTTGTTCAACATTTCAACATCACTTTATTTATGAAGTAGTTACCGTCATTGGAAATATTCTTAACTTTGTTTGGCGCCAAAAATACTGCGTGGAGCGAGGTGGGCGGAAATGGATGCCATTGTCGGTTGACCCACTTCGATGGCTTCAAAGTATGTCTTCACGGACAAATGTCGCATCAAATACCATAACCGTCCATCTTATATCGTCTATCCACTTGTCTGCCTTCTTGTCATCACCAGTATGAAGTAAATTAGCGGAGTTATCCTTCAAAATACGTCAACATTTAACGATCTTTGCGACTCGACGCCATCTTTGATTTCACTTTAGCTTGGGGGTACCCGCTTTGAACTGCAAAAACCCACAGAATGGCGCTGATTGGTTGAAAAATATGAGTTTCCTAGTGATCCCGATATACTGACGTCATTCGGTGTTAACCAGCCAATGGGATTCCAAAACATCAGAGTGCAGGGAAGCCGTGTCAAGTGCAAACTACGACTAGAATCGTATTCCGGATAAAAAGGGTAACTACGACTAGAATCGTATTCCGGATAAAATGGGTTAAATTATAGCATGATTTTTGTCTTCAGTCACATTGGTGTTGTTTACAAAAGCAATTATAATTTGAAAAATAACCGTCACAATTTTATAAGTGTTTTACTAGGATAAAACTAACTTACATTGGATGGCTACATTATATTGGGTGACGGCTACGAGAGCAATCAACAGTGGACTCAGTGGCAGTCTCCCTCACCATGGGTGTGTCTATCTACAGCGACCTCATAGTTCATGCTCTGGTTATTATTATGTGGTTGTTTCTTAATTTGTAACATATTTTTTAAACCATCTGCTATTCGACATATATTATTTGATAACTGAGTTGTAGATGTTTCTGGTCTGAAAATTGTTGTTACATATGTAGGTCTAATAAACACTTCCAAATCGAATTGTTTTTGATGAGTCACATTCACTTTGCGTGTGATTCTGTCAAAAGAGAAAAACTGACTCGCCGAAACTGGTTTCTGTGAAGTTTTATGTTTAATAAACAGTCAAAAAACATTGATTGAATATTAGTTGTTGTCTGTTGTTTCCAGACGCCAACAGAGAAGAAGTTCAAGGACACCTTTGCCAAGTTCGTCTCGTTCGTAGCGACGCATAATGAGGATGTGTGGCACCATCTGGATCTGATGGAGTCACTCGTGAAGCGTTGTGCCAACGAGAAGAAATTCTGGCCAAGAGAGGAGCTGCTTGACCTGATCACAAAGAAACATTTGACAGGAAGGTGGGTTGACAGCAGTGGCTTTTTTTGTGACAATGCAGGTTTGGTCTGTGTGTCAGTCTGTTCCCTGTCATTGCAATATGTGTAACTGTCTTTTCCCTGTCATTGCAGTATGTGTACCAGTCTGTTCTGTGTCGTTGCAATGTGTGTAATAGTCTGTATACTCTGTCGTTGCAATATGTTAACAGTCTGTTCTCTGTCTTTGCAATATGCATAACAGTCTGTATTCTGTCGTTGCAATATGTGTAACAGTCTGTACTCTGTTGTTGCAATATGCGTAACAGTCTGTACTCTGTCGTTGCAATATGCGTAACAGTCTGTGCTCTGTCGTTGCAATATGCGTAACAGTCTGTTCTCTGTCGTTGCAATATGTGTAACAGTCTGTACTCTGTCGTTGCAATATGCGTAACAGTCTGTACTCTGTCGTTGCAATATGCGTAACAGTCTGTTCTCTGTCATTGCAATATGTGTAACTGTCTGTTCTCTGTCGTTGCAATATGCATAACAGTCTGTACTCTGTCGTTGCAGTATGCGTAACAATCTGTACTCTGTCATTGCAATATGCATAACAGTCTGTACTCTGTCATTGCAATATGCATAACAGTCTGTACTCTGTCGTTACAATATGCGTAACAGTCTGTACTCTGTCGTTGCAATATGCATAACAGTCTGTACTCTGTCGTTGCAATATGTGTAACAGTCTGTTCTCTGTTGTTGCACTATGCGTAACAGTCTGTGCTCTGTCATTGCTCTATGCATAACAGTCTGTACTCTGTCATTGCAACATGCGTAGCAGTCTGTGCTCTGTCATTGCAATATGTGTAACAGTCTGTGCTCTGTCATTGCAATATGCGTAACAGTCTGTACTCTGTCGTTGCAATACGCGTAACAGTCTGTTCTCTGTTGTTGCAATATGTGTAACAGTCTGTACTCTGTCGTTGCAATATACGTAACAGTCTGTGCTCTGTCGTTGCAATGTGCGTAACAGTCTGTACTCTGTCATTGCTATATGCGTAACAGTCTGTACTCTGTCATTGCAATATGCGTAACAGTCTGTGCTCTGTCATTGCAATATGCGTAACAGTCTGTGCTCTGTCATTGCAATATGCGTAACAGTCAGTCTCTGTCAGTGCAGTATAACAGTCTGTGTTCTGTTGTTGCAGTATGTGTGTCAGTCTGTTCTCTGTCAGTGCAGTGTAACAGTCTGTGTTCTGTCGTTGCAGTATGTGTGTCAGTCTGTTCTCTTTCAGTGCAGTATAACAGTCTGTGTTCTGTCAGTGCAGTATGTGTGTCAGTCTGTTCTCTGTCAGTGCAGTATAACAGTCTGTGTTCTGTCGTTGCAGTATGTGTGTCAGTCTGTGTTCTGTTGTTGCAGTATGTGTGTCAGTCTGTTCTCTGTCAGTGCAGTATAACAGTCTGTGTTCTGTCATTGAAAGTATGTGTAACAGTCTGGTCTCTGTCAGTGAAAAGTGTAACAGTCTGTGTTCTGTCGTTGAAAGTATGTGTAACAGTCTGTGTTCTGTTGTTGAAAGTATGTGTAACAGTCTGTTCTCTGTCAGTGAAAGTTTTTAACAGTCTGTTTCTGTCGTTGAAAGTATGGTACAGTCTGTTTCTGTTGTTGCAGTATGCGTAACAGTCTGTTCTCTGTCAGTGCAATATGCAGTAACTGTGTTCTGTCGTTGCATATGTCAGTCTGTTCATGTCAGTGCAGTATAACAGTCTGTACTCTGTCGTTGCAATATGCGTAACAGTCTGTTCTCTGTCAGTTGCAATATGATAACAGTCTGTCTCTGTCGTTGCAATATGTGTAACAGTCTGGTCTCTGTCGTTGCAGTATGCTAACAGTCTGTGCTCTGTCGTTGCATATGTGTAACAGTCTGTCTCTGTCGTTGCAATATGCGTAACAGTCTGTTCTCTGTCATTGCAATATGCATAACAGTCTGTACTCTGTCGTTGCAATATGCGTAACAGTCTGTACTCTGTCAGTTGCAATATGATAACAGTCTGTCTCTGTCGTTGCATATGTGTAACAGTCTGTTCTCTGTCAGTTGCAATGCATACAGTCTGTGCTCTGTCATTGCAATATGTGTAACAGTCTGTTCTCTGTCATTGCAATATGCAACAGTCTGTGCTCTGTCGTTGCAATATGTGTAACAGTCTGTTCTCTGTCAGTTGCAATATGTAACAGTCTGTACTCTGTCGTTGCAATATGTGTAACAGTCTGTTCTCTGTCGTTGCAATGTTAACAGTCTGTGCTCTGTCGTTGCATATGTGTAACAGTCTGTTCTCTGTCATTGCAATATGCGTAACAGTCTGTGCTCTGTCGTTGCATATGCGTAACAGTCTGTTCTCTGTCAGTGCAGTATAACAGTCTGTGTTCTGTCGTTGCAGTATGTGTGTCAGTCTGTTCTCTGTCAGTGCAGTGTAACAGTCTGTGTTCTGTCATTGCAGTATGTGTGTCAGTCTGTTCTCTGTCAGTGCAGTATAACAGTCTGTGTTCTGTCGTTGCAGTATGTGTGTCAGTCTGTTCTCTGTCAGTGCAGTATAACAGTCTGTGTTCTGTCGTTGCAGTATGTGTGTCAGTCTGTTCTCTGTCAGTGCAGTGTAACAGTCTGTGTTCTGTCGTTGCAGTATGTGTGTCAGTCTGTTCTCTGTCAGTGCAGTATAACAGTCTGTGTTCTGTCGTTGCAGTATGTGTGTCAGTCTGTTCTCTGTCAGTGCAGTATAACAGTCTGTGTTCTGTCGTTGCAGTATGTGTGTCAGTCTGTTCTCTGTCAGTGCAGTATAACAGTCTGTGTTCTGTCGTTGCAGTATGTGTGTCAGTCTGTTCTCTGTCAGTGCAGTATAACAGTCTGTGTTCTGTCGTTGCAGTATGTGTGTCAGTCTGTTCTCTGTCAGTGCAGTATAACAGTCTGTGTTCTGTCGTTGCAGTATGTGTGTCAGTCTGTTCTCTGTCAGTGCAGTATAACAGTCTGTGTTCTGTCGTTGCAGTATGTGTGTCAGTCTGTTCTCTGTCAGTGCAGTATAACAGTCTGTGTTCTGTCGTTGCAGTATGTGTGTCAGTCTGTTCTCTGTCAGTGCAGTATAACAGTCTGTGTTCTGTCGTTGCAGTTGTCAGTCTGTGTTCTGTCGTTGCAGTATGTGTGTCAGTCTGTTCTCTGTCAGTGCAGTATAACAGTCTGTGTTCTGTCGTTGCAGTATGTGTGTCAGTCTGTTCTCTGTCAGTGCAGTATAACAGTCTGTGTTCTGTCGTTGCAGTATGTGTGTCAGTCTGTTCTCTGTCAGTGCAGTATAACAGTCTGTGTTCTGTTGTTGCAGTATGTGTGTCAGTCTGTTCTCTGTCAGTGCAGTATAACAGTCTGTGTTCTGTCGTTGCAGTATGTGTGTCAGTCTGTCTCTGTCAGTGCAGTATAACAGTCTGTGTTCTGTTGTTGCAGTATGTGTGTCAGTCTGTTCTCTGTCAGTGCAGTATAACAGTCTGTGTTCTGTCGTTGCAGTATGTGTGTCAGTCTGTGTTCTGTTGTTGCAGTATGTGTGTCAGTCTGTTCTCTGTCAGTGCAGTATAACAGTCTGTGTTCTGTCGTTGCAGTATGTGTGTCAGTCTGTTCTCTGTCAGTGCAGTATAACAGTCTGTGTTCTGTCGTTGCAGTATGTGTGTCAGTCTGTACTCTGTCAGTGCAGTATAACAGTCTGTGTTCTGTCGTTGCAGTATGTGTGTCAGTCTGTTCCCGGCACTGGTGTCTCACCGAGATGTTGTCCTCCTCCACCGCTGTCTCCAGTACATTGAGGACATCCCAGAGTCGAGCCTAGTCCAGTGCCTTGCTTTCTACGTCAGGTAAACAATATTTCTGATGACTGGTCTGATTAGGCATTCTACTTATCAACATTGAAAAATGTGTATTTCTTGTTTTATTGTCCATAAGGTGTGTGTAATATAATTTTCTATGTTACAGATTTTAACATTTTGTAATGAATTTATTGTATTTCACAATATGTCATTCTGTAATTTCTATATTAGACAGTATTAACTTTAATGAATTTTAACCATTTAACAAAGATAAACACATTGCTTAACCCTAGAGGTGACCAGGGCCGGAAATCTGCCCAATGTCACCTGCCTCTGTTGTAAAAAAAATTATTTCCATAACACGTAACTGACAAGTGACCATTTGGTATCATTGATTAGCTGACAGATTTGTCTAGATCTTGTATATTTCTCCTTGTATATTTAGTGATATATGTTTCAAAATCGAGTTCATAAAGCATATGATGTTGTTGCCACCATATTTGGGAGATTTTACTATGCCCTGATTAGTGAATTTACGCATCCATTCATAAAGTCTACACTGGGCACAAAATGGCGGAGTGGTAAATAACAGTTTATCCACTTCCAACTTTTCTTTGGATTATCTCAAGTTTCTGCATAGATATTTTTACAAAATGCTTGACAGTATTCATAAACAATGTTATTATATTAGTTCATGTAGTTAGATTGACATTGGGGGCATTTTTGCCGGGAAAATTCAACAAATTAGCAGCGCAACATTTCTACGGCCAGACATGCTTGAATCAGCGTATTTTGTTTATTTTTGATTTTTTTAGTTATATTGTACATAGAAATATCAACATGATTTGTGTTTGTTCTATAGATATTATAATTTTAAGATAGTAAAGCATTAAAATAACGCATCATTCATATTTTTATCACCAATATTAGCAAAGTTATATGATTTTTATAGGAACAGTATGCTACAGACGGTTTTTCTTGGTCACCTGGATTTGTCACATACATACATAAAACATTGTGGCACATTGCCTGAGGTCAATAGACAAACCTGGTGGAGTTTATCAGAGTTAGTAAATGGGGATCACATCCATTTGGTAGATATAAAGAACAAAGTATTTATGGTTTCACTGTGCACCCAGTGTTACTGATGTATGGTTTTACGCAGCACTGATGACAACAAGTTTTCCATCGAGTTTGAAGACAGCGTTGACGTCAACGGATCCTCCAGTCTGTCTCCATCAGGCACACTGAAGTGTCCCTTTGAACATGACAAGGCGACTGTCATGTATCCTTTCGACATTTTACACAATCTTTGTCTCACGGAAAACTTCTTTACAGTCTTAATGAAATACATAATTATGGCATTCCTCCATGCAAATATATTTGAAAATTGTGTTACATTGTTTCAGTGTGTCACATAAATATGTGTAGGTCATGTGGTCATATCCATGATGTAAAACATTGCTATGGTGCCTGTGTTTGTGTTAAGTGGTGACAATTTTCAAAGCCAAATAGGTTTAAGTATGCAGAGATTGCAGACATAGTTGTAAATGGCATAATTATCTTTACAATGATGTAGAAAAACAAAAGTTCCATGGATGGAAATCCACATAGTCGTTTGAAGTGTTTTAAATATTGAGCCCTAAAATTCTCCAACTCCCAGACGAATTATGAAAACATAAAAATTCACAAACCATCCTAGTGGGCCCGCTAAGTCACATGCAGAATTGAAGCCAAAAACACACAAAACTCATGGATGTTTTGAGCTACTAACAGTGAAACACTCTTATTTATGTTGAAATGTGATGGACTGAAAAAATCATTGATGAGACACCATTAATCAGTTTGTATTGGTGAAGACACTGCATGAAAAGAGATGACTATGTTTTAAAAACAAGTTTTTTACTGTTACTTCATTTTTTCTTGACTAGTATGACCAGTAACCATTTGTTGATGTATCCTAGCAACGACATCTTCCTGTTAGAGAGTCTGCGAACAGTTGACTTCTCTGTGATCCTGGTAAGTTCACACAAACTCACCTCACTGTGGTCCTGGTGAGTTCACACTAACTCACCTCACTGTGGTCTTGGTGAGTTCACACTAACTCACCTCACTCTGGTTCTGGTGAGTTCACCCTAACTCACCTCACTCTGGTTCTGGTGAGTTCACACTAACTCACCTCACTCTGGTTCTGGTGAGTTCACACTAACTCACCTCACTCTGGTCTTGGTGAGTTCACACTAACTCACCTCACTCTGGTTCTGGTGAGTTCACACTAACTCACCTCACTGTGGTCCTGGTGAGTTCACACTAACTCACCTCACTGTGGTCCTGGTGAGTTCACACTAACTCACCTCACTGTGGTCCTGGTGAGTTCACACTAACTCACCTCACTCTGGTTCTGGTGAGTTCACACTAACTCACCTCACTGTGGTTCTGGTGAGTTCACACTAACTCACCTCACTGTGGTCCTGGTGAGTTCACACTAACTCACCTCACTGTGGTCCTGGTGAGTTCACACTAACTCACCTCACTCTGGTTCTGGTGAGTTCACACTAACTCACCTCACTCTGGTTCTGGTGAGTTCACACTAACTCACCTCACTCTGGTCTTGGTGAGTTCACACTAACTCACCTCACTCTGGTTCTGGTGAGTTCACACTAACTCACCTCACTGTGGTCCTGGTGAGTTCACACTAACTCACCTCACTGTGGTCCTGGTGAGTTCACACTAACTCACCTCACTGTGGTCCTGGTGAGTTCACACTAACTCACCTCACTCTGGTCCTGGTGAGTTCACACTAACTCACCTCACTGTGGTCCTGGTGAGTTCACACTAACTCACCTCACTGTGGTCCTGGTGAGTTCACACTAACTCACCTCACTGTGGTCCTGGTGAGTTCACACTAACTCACCTCACTGTGGTCCTGGTGAGTTCACACTAACTCACCTCACTCTGGTTCTGGTGAGTTCACACTAACTCACCTCACTGTGGTTCTGGTGAGTTCACACTAACTCACCTCACTGTGGTCCTGGTGAGTTCACACTAACTCACCTCACTGTGGTCCTGGTGAGTTCACACTAACTCACCTCACTCTGGTTCTGGTGAGTTCACACTAACTCACCTCACTGTGGTCCTGGTGAGTTCACACTAACTCACCTCACTGTGGTTCTGGTGAGTTCACACTAACTCACCTCACTGTGGTTCTGGTGAGTTCACACTAACTCACCTCACTGTGGTCCTGGTGAGTTCACACTAACTCACCTCACTGTGGTCCTGGTGAGTTCACACTAACTCACCTCACTGTGGTTCTGGTGAGTTCACACTAACTCACCTCACTCTGGTTCTGGTGAGTTCACACTAACTCACCTCACTGTGGTTCTGGTGAGTTCACACTAACTCACCTCACTGTGGTCCTGGTGAGTTCACACTAACTCACCTCACTGTGGTCCTGGTGAGTTCACACTAACTCACCTCACTGTGGTTCTGGTGAGTTCACACTAACTCACCTCACTCTGGTTCTGGTGAGTTCACACTAACTCACCTCACTGTGGTCCTGGTGAGTTCACACTAACTCACCTCACTGTGGTTCTGGTGAGTTCACACTAACTCACCTCACTGTGGTCCTGGTGAGTTCACACTAACTCACCTCACTGTGGTCCTGGTGAGTTCACACTAACTCACCTCACTGTGGTCCTGGTGAGTCCACACTAACTCACCTCACTCTGGTTCTGGTGAGTTCACACTAACTCACCTCACTGTGGTCCTGGTGAGTTCACACTAACTCACCTCACTGTGGTCCTGGTGAGTTCACACTAACTCACCTCACTGTGGTTCTGGTGAGTTCACACTAACTCACCTCACTCTGGTTCTGGTGAGTTCACACTAACTCACCTCACTGTGGTTCTGGTGAGTTCACACTAACTCACCTCACTGTGGTCCTGGTGAGTTCACACTAACTCACCTCACTGTGGTTCTGGTGAGTTCACACTAACTCACCTCACTCTGGTTCTGGTGAGTTCACACTAACTCACCTCACTCTGGTTCTGGTGAGTTCACACTAACTCACCTCACTGTGGTCCTGGTGAGTTCACACTAACTCACCTCACTGTGGTCCTGGTGAGTTCACACTAACTCACCTCACTGTGGTCCTGGTGAGTTCACACTAACTCACCTCACTCTGGTCCTGGTGAGTTCACACTAACTCACCTCACTGTGGTCCTGGTGAGTTCACACTAACTCACCTCACTCTGGTCCTGGTGACTTCACACAAACTCACCTCACTCTGGTCCTGGTGACTTCACACAAACTCACCTCACTCTGGTCCTGGTGACTTCACACAAACTCACCTCACTCTGGTCCTGGTGACTTCACACAAACTCACCTCACTCTGGTTCTGGTGAGTTCACACTAACTCACCTCACTCTGGTTCTGGTGAGTTCACACTAACTTACCTCACTGTGGTCCTGGTGAGTCCACACTAACTCACCTCGCTGTGGTCCTGTTGAGTTCACACTAATCTCACTGTGATGCTGGTGAGTTCACACTAACTCACCAGGCTGTGGTCCTGGTAAGTTCACACTAACGCACCTCACTCTGGTCCTGGTGAGTTCACACTAACTCACCTCACTGTGGTCCTGGTGAGTTCACACTAACTCACCTCACTCTGGTCCTGGTGAGTTCACACTAACTCACCACTTGGTCCTGGTAGTTCACACTAACGCACCTCACTGTGGTCCTGGTGAGTTCACACTAACTCACCTCACTCTGGTCCTGGTAAGTTCACACTAACGCACCTCACTCTGGTCCTGGTGAGTTCACACTAACACACCTCACTGTGGTCCTGTTGAGTTCACACTAACTCACCTCACTCTGGTCCTGGTAAGTTCACACTAACTCACCTCACTCTGGTCCTGGTGAGTTCACACTAACTCACCTCACTCTGGTCCTGGTGAGTTCACACTAACTCACCTCACTGTGGTCCTGGTTGAGTTCACACTAACTCACCTCACTGTGGTCCTGGTGAGTTCACACTAACTCACCTCACTCTGGTCTTGGTGAGTTCACACTAACTCACCTCACTGTGGTCCTGTTGAGTTCACACTAACTCACCTCACTCTGGTCCTGTTGAGTTCACACTAACTCACCTCACTGTGGTCTTGGTGAGTTCACACTAACTCACCTCACTGTGGTCTTGGTGAGTTCACACTAACTCACCTCACTGTGGTCTTGGTGAGTTCACACTAACTCAACTCACTCTGGTCCTGGTGAGTTCACACTAACTCACCTCACTGTGGTCCTCGTGAGTTCACACTAACTCACCTCACTGTGGTCCTGGTGAGTTCACACTAACTCACCTCACTCTGGTCTTGGTGAGTTCACACTAACACACCTCACTGTGGTCCTGTTGAGTTCACACTAACTCACCTCACTCTGGTCCTGGTGAGTTCACACTAACTCACCTCACTGTGGTCTTGGTGAGTTCACACTAACTCACCTCACTGTGGTCTTGGTGAGTTCACACTAACTCACCTCACTGTGGTCTTGGTGAGTTCACACTAACTCAACTCACTCTGGTCCTGGTGAGTTCACACTAACTCACCTCACTGTGGTCCTCGTGAGTTCACACTAACTCACCTCACTGTGGTCCTGGTGAGTTCACACTAACTCACCTCACTGTGGTCCTGTTGAGTTCACACTAACTCACCTCACTCTGGTCCTGGTAAGTTCACACTAACTCACCTCACTGTGGTCCTGGTAAGTTCACACTAACTTCACTGTGGTCCTGGTAAGTTCACACTAACTTCACTGTGATCATGGTGAGTCCACACTAACTCATCTCACAATGATCATGGTGAGTTCACACTGACTCACCTCGCTGCAGTCCTGGTGAGTCCACACTAACTCACCTCACTATGATCATGGTGAGTTCACACTGACTCACCTCGCTGCAGTCCTGGTGAGTCCACACTAACTCACCTCACTATGATCATGGTGAGTTCACACTGACTCACCTCGCTGCAGTCCTGGTGAGTCCACACTAACTCACCTCACTATGATCATGGTGAGTTCACACTGACTCACCTCGCTGCAGTCCTGGTGAGTCCACACTAACTCACCTCACTATGATCATGGTGAGTTCACACTGACTCACCTCGCTGCAGTCCTGGTGAGTCCACACTAACTCACCTCACTATGATCATGGTGAGTTCACACTGACTCACCTCGCTGCAGTCCTGGTGAGTCCACACTAACTCACCTCACTATGATCATGGTGAGTCCACACTAACTCACCTCACTGGTCCTGGTGAGTCCACACTAACTCACCTCACTTGATCATGGTGAGTCCACACTGACTCACCTCGCTGCAGTCCTGGTGAGTCCACACTAACTCACCTCACTATGATCATGGTGAGTTCACACTGACTCACCTCGCTGCAGTCCTGGTGAGTCCACACTAACTCACCTCACTATGATCATGGTGAGTTCACACTGACTCACCTCGCTGCAGTCCTGGTGAGTCCACACTAACTCACCTCACTATGATCATGGTGAGTTCACACTGACTCACCTCGCTGCAGTCCTGGTGAGTCCACACTAACTCACCTCACTGTGATCATGGTGAGTTCACACTGACTCACCTCGCTGCAGTCCTGGTGAGTCCACACTAACTCACCTCACTATGATCATGGTGAGTTCACACTGACTCACCTCGCTGCAGTCCTGGTGAGTTCACACTGACTCACCTCGCTGCAGTCCTGGTGAGTTCACACTAACTCACCTCGCTGCAGTCCTGGTGAGTTCACACTAACTCACCTCGCTGCAGTCCTGGTGAGTCTGGCCACATGACACTCAGTGTCCATGGATAACACCAAAGTAGGACTGACCCGGGAATCTAACTGACACAAGAGGAAAGTGAAGGGGGCCATATATATCAAACAGAGAACCCCTAACTTGAACAGAGACCAGGGATACCATCTGCCCACAATCTACAACCAAACTATCCTTCATAAACCTGAGCCAACACACGAGACACCAGTATGTCACCAAGACTTATAGCTGATGGGTCGAAAGTTAATTTCTTACAACATAACTGTATGTTGGAGCCATGAACAATATATTCCGTATCTGATGAATGTGGTCTGTTGACAGGATCTTCTGGGCTACCTGTTCTACCTAATGAATGTGACAACGTCTCCAGTGGCGCCAAGTGAGAAACCTTTAAAGAGAAACCTGCCTGCTGCTGGACGGCCGTCTCTGCTGAAGGTGAGGCAACCCGTGGATCTTATACGTCTCACCATCGTTTTGTTACTTTAATTGTATGTTGAAACAGTACCATCCAATCCTAAAGGTACCTGGGTATTAATGTTTTCTGGCTAGCTACGTAAATGTAAGCCACAATAAAGGTGATTGGCCAAAAGCCCTTTTTGTATGAATCAGCTTTTGTGTGGGGCTTTTAGGCAGTGCCTATACTTGTGTACTTGTTCCAGTCACATTGACCTGTGTCTTCTTGGCTCTGGCCATATCTTCTTGGCTCTGGCCCGTGTCTATTTGGCACTGGTCTGGGACTACTTGGCACTGGCCCGTGCCTATGTGGCACTGGCCCATGTCTACTTGACACTGGCCCATGTCTACTTGGCACTGGTCTGGGCCTACTTGGCCCATGCCTATGTGGCACTGGCCCGTGTCTACTTGGCACAGGCCCGTGTCTACTTGGCACTGGCCCTTGTCTACTTGGCACTGGCCTGTGTCTACTTGGCCCTGTCTACTTGACACAGGCCCGTGTCTACTTGGCGCTGTCTACTTGACACCGGCCCATGTCTACTTGGCACTGGCCCGTGACTGTTTGGCACTGGCCTGTGTCTACGTGGCAGTGGCCCATGCCTATGTGGCACTGACTTGGGCCTACTTGGCACTGGCCCGTGTCTAATTGGCACTGGCCCGTGTCTACTTGGCCCTGTCTACTTGCAGGTGGTGGACTGGGCGAGTGTGGTGTTGGATGCCCATCTCACCCAGATGGTTCTGTCAACGGAGGCGAGGAAGGTCCTTGTTGAACTGCACCAGGTCGTCATGGAACAGGTGAACTGCGTCTCTTTGTCATCTCAATCAGCCTCCAAACTCACCAATTGTTGACACTTGCACCAACACCAGTATTTTATTTTGTGTCCAATTTCATGGAAAACATTCTGCTTGGTCCACATTCTGTTAAATGCCTTAGGCAAATGAAATGAGGTGGGGGGAGGTCATATTTCTATGGTATAATATGTTGACCTGTGTTCCATAATCGTAAATGGTATAAAAATGTTTGTCAGTTTATATGGTTATGTGATGGTGTATGATTCATACAAGCATCATAGTAAATATCCATTTGATAATCACCAAAATATGTTTTACAGTGGGGGGTCATATTTCTATGGTATAGTATATTGACCCGGGGGCCAGGCTCATAATAGTACATGTTATACAAAAATTGCCAATTTATATGGTTATGTGATGGTGTATGATTCATACAAGCATCACAGTAAATATTCATTTGATATCATTACCATATAAATGTTTTACAGCGGTGGGGGGGTCACATTTCAAAGGTATAGTACATTGACCCGTGACTTGTTATACATAGAAAACTGTAAAGCTTTGTCAATTTGGATGGTTATGGGCTTGTAGTTTTATCATAAAACTACAAGCATGTAACTATCTAAACTGGCAAAGTTACAGTTTTCTATGCATAACAAGCCACGGGTCAATGTACTATGCCATAGAAATATGACCCCCCACCGCTGTAAAACATTTATTTGGTAATGATATCAAATGAATATTTACTGTGATGCTTGTATGAATCATACACCATCACATAACCATATAAATTGGCAATTTTTGTATAACATGTACTATTATGAGCCCCGGCCCCCGGCAAAGTTTTACAGTTTTCTATGTATAACAAGCCACGGGTCAATATACTATACCATAGAAATATGACCCCCCGGCCCTCTACAGCCACCCAAAACAAACTTTTTGCTATTACCAAGTAGACATTTCTCTGTGATGTTTGTATAATAAAACTACAAGCCCATAACTATCCAAATTGGCAAAGTTTTACAGTTTTCTATGTACAATGAGCTACGGGTCAATATACTATACCATAGAAATATGACTTCCCACCCCTAGAGCCACCGAAAACAAACTTTTTGATATTTATAAAAGGCTTTGAAATCCTTGAATTTTACAATGTATAAAACAATTGGATATTTAAAAAAATCAATGATATTTGTTAATAGGTTCAACAAAGAAATAAAAAACTTTCTCATTTTTATTTGGTGACCTAAATTTTAGATTATATATTATCTTTTGAAGTGTGTAATGTGCTGTAATTTAACATTATGATCAAAACCATTATTTCAAATATATATCCATAAAATATGGGGGTGGGTCATTTTTCTATAGGGCAGGTCATTTTTCTATAACTGAAAATCTATGGAAAAGTGACACGGGGGTCATTATTCTATATAGAATAGTGACCCGCGGGTCACTTTACCCCCGGGCCAATATTCTATATGACACCGGTACTAAACTGTTTCTGGACAGGACAGCAATTTGATTATGGATGACTTTGAACATGAGTATTAAATGGAGTGTGTGTGTTATGTTTGAGTGTGTGCTGTGTTTTAGGTCCACTTCTACGATGAGTTGGTCGGCCTGGAGGTGCTCCTCGCTCAACTGAAGCAGAGTCGCACTCCGGCCAACAAACAGTTCATTGGTCACTACTGCATAGAGACATTACACATCGCTTGACCACAGCTGGTCATTTCTTGGGCGTTTCTCTGCTACAATAAACTTGTATTCACTGTACAAAGTCATCATGTTTAGTTGTTAGTTTGATGTTTGCAGGCTCAATATTGTGTTTAAGTCTGGATATGTTTGAAGTCCAACTGTAGAGTGTTTACATTGTCCAGTGCTACTGTTGTTTGTTTGAACATCTCCATTGCTGTCTGAGCACTGCTTCCCCTCAGGCAGCCTGTCTGAGCATTGCTTCTCTTCAGGCAGTCTGTCTGAGCATTGCTTCTCTTCAGGCAGTCTGTCTGAGCACTGCTTCCCCTCAGGCAGTCTGTCTGGGCACTGCTTCCCCTCAGGCAGTCTGTCTGAGCATTGCTTCCCCTCAGGCAGTCTGTCTGAGCACTGCTTCCCCTCAGGCAGTCTGTCTGAGCACAGCTTCCCATCAGGCAGTCTGTCTGAGCACAGCTTCCCATCAGGCAGTCTGAGCACAGCTTCCCTCAGGCAGTCTGAGCACTGCTTCCTCTCAGGCAGTTTTGTCTGAGCACTGCTTCCCCTCAGGCAGTCTGTCTGAGCACTGCTTCCCCTCAGGCAGTCTGTCTGAGCACTGCTTCCCCTCAGGCAGTCTGTCTGAGCACTGCTTCCCCTCAGGCAGTCTGTCTGAGCACAGCTTCCCATCAGGCAGTCTGTCTGAGCACAGCTTCCCATCAGGCAGTCTGAGCACTGCTTCCTCTCAGGCATTCTGTCTGAGCACTGCTTCCCCTCAGGCAGTCTGTCTGAGCACAGCTTCCCCTCAGGCAGCCTGTCTGAGCACAGCTTCCCCTCAGGCAGACTGTCTGAGCACAGCTTCCCATCAGGCAGTCTGTCTGAGCACAGCTTCCCATCAGGCAGTCTGAGCACTGCTTCCTCTCAGGCATTCTGTCTGAGCACTGCTTCCCCTCAGGCAGTCTGTCTGAGCACAGCTTCCCCTCAGGCAGCCTGTCTGAGCACAGCTTCCCCTCAGGCAGACTGTCTGAGCACTGCTTCCCCTCAGGCAGTCTGTCTGAGCATAGCTTCCCCTCAGGCAGACTGTCTGAGCACAGCTTCCCCTCAGGCAGTCTGTCTGAGCACCTTCTTGCTTCACCCTAGCAAGGTACATGGATTACCATCTGGCACATGAGAATTCAAACCTCAAACCGACATTAGACATTTAGTGTAAAGCCTGGACAGTGCCATTGGGATTATGGCCTCATCTCTAGGAGCATCAGGTAATGTCAACCAAAACCATTTGACTCCCATCTCAATTTGGAACGTAAATTACTAAAGAATCACTGACGCTAATGTCCCCCTGACAGTGACCACTGTCGCGTTGGTAGTGACCACTCTCACCCTGAATAACCAGTATCACCCTGATGTTGTTAGTGATCACTCAGTGAGGTCAGTTTGGTGATAATATTCTAATAAAACCATGATATTCTAATTTACTGACATTCTACACAAAGTTGACATCCACCATCACCAATCTGATGTGTTGCATACACAGTCTATACGATCTGTCAGTCACTTGCGAGTTTGTTTAGTTCATATTTTTAGTCCTTTGGGCCGAAGGTTCAATGGATTTATGGCATCTCTTCAGGATCTATTGTTTTCTAATTTGGCATAAACATCTTAGGGCACTGCTACTATGCACGATAAATTATTAATTGATTGAATCATTCTAAATGCCCTCCAGGGCCCCAAACTGGTCAATTTTCAGTTTGCTTATTTTCTTCTTGCCTTGTCTCTAATTTTGCAGAATTATAGTCGATCTGATGTCTACTGGTTAGATATATTGTCACCTGTAGGTAACAAACCAAAAATTAACGTTTTGGATAACTATGGGGGTGAAACACTTAGTATCAACTGCATACTGATGACTGGGGGCTGAGTGGAATGGACGTAGACAAGTCCATCCTTCACGAGATCACTGACCAGTCGTGTCGCTGCATTCACACAATGTGGATGTTTCTGGTCATCTTATGAGAGAAAATGTCAACTACAGGATTACGGGGAAGGGACGAGGCAGTGACTATGATTCACCGTACTAGTTACAAACTCACCATGATATAGTCTAAAGGACTTCAGGGGCTCTTGGCACATTTTCTAGAGAATTATTGGATGTTCATCGATATACCTTGTTTCTACGACTCATTCACTGTTTCAATACAACTCACTGTGAAGCTGAAACAACTTGCACATCATTTATTTATTAAAGAAAAAGTAACAGACACATTGAAAGAAAACCAGACCCAAATGTTTGACTACGATTATTACTACTATTCAGCAACATATTGATATGGCACTTTCGTTATAACTTTGATTATTCACCACAATAAACTGACGTAATGTAAAATTAACTATTTATGTAACATTTGGCAAACCAAATGCACCTCACTTGATGCCATTGGCAACATGTTACATTCCCTTGAAATAAAACATCAATGATGCTTGTCAACTTGGTAGCCCTACACTGTGTTGGATTATCAGTAAATTTAATTAATAATATAACTTGTTTTTCATGTAAACAATGCACAGTTTGTATTGATGTAGCATTATTCATTTGGCACACTAGACACATTGTAAAAATGTGTGTAAACGTGTTTTGGAAAAATCTATGCAAACATTATTAAATAAACCTAAAAACTCTTGTTTACATCATACCATGTATATTTATTACATATTGTTCACATCATACAAGAAATAAACACAACACTTCCTATATAGTACAAGTAAATCTTTTGTATTGTCAATTACATTCTTGTCTATACATTTAACTAAACCTACACAAAATGACAATTGTCTAATTTTTTGTAACTTCAGAATACTTTTCTGAAATATATTTATATCCACATTTGTTGAGAGCAATAAGATGTGGAATAAACCAACTTGTTACAGACTGGATGTAGACTGTACAATTTGTTTTAGAAATATCGCAATCTTGATAGTTAACATTACATTATTGTTGACAAATTCCGGCATTGGCTGTTTGTGTCGCCAGTATCCTGTACACAATCGCCATGTCTTAGAGGTCTATGACGGAGGCAGGTTTTTGGTGATGAATGACTTTGACGTCTGCCTCCTCTTTCATACCAATGAACTTGTCAATGACCTTCCCGTCCTTCAGCGCTAACACTGTTGGCACCGCCTGCACCTGTAACATGACAGGTGTACAGTGGTGACAGGTGTACTTGTACAACAGTGACAGGTGTACTAGTACACAAAGATAGGTACACACAAATGACAGGTAAACAACAATTACAGCAGGCATGTGAGAGGAGGCAAGTCACTTCCGAGGAACATTTGCACGTGGCGCGGCTAACTGAGGAAAAGATAGATCAACAAAATAATGACACCATTGTCTGTGATACAACCTAGTGTATTTTCTGACTATTTTATTTAATACACCTTCAAATTTGAAACAAATCTCAAAAATATTGAAACACCACACCACAAATAAAAACTGAATGTACTCTGCAAACAGTTGGATGGTCCTGTGTATTTTCAAAACACAAACAAAAAAGAATCATGATGCATTGTCAAACCCACACATCCTAAGATCCTCGGCAGGATAATCTTAGGTCACTGTCACATGAAGATCCTGGCAATCCCCTATGCCCAAGTTACTTGCAATCAACTTAAATTGCTGAAAATCCACTTCAAAACAGCTCCCAAAGTCAGTCTAACTACCTGAATTTCTACCTATGGGTACTGTAAGGCATTTTGCAGATATGTTGCGACAAAGTTAAAATAAGTTTGACTTATATCATTGAAGCGATACATAACAAAAACAGTCTGACCGGGTATGCGGGAAACCCGCGATAACATTGGCTGATCATGACGTAATATATATTGGATAGACCAATCCATAGGTTTACCACTGGTACGACACTTTCCCGATTCTGACCGTATGAATGGGAATATAAATTTCTGAAGCAGAGCATAATTCTATAAGAAATAATATTATATTTCAGTGAACTCTTGATAAGCCAAAGGCTTCCTTGTTCACTTGCTGTCTGGAGCTAGGCTCTAATTGGCAACCTTGTTAACCCTTGTTAATCTGGGAAACAGATATTTTGGTTTATTTTATCATAGATATATTTGCAAAGCAAAGGGAGTATTAAAGTAGCGGATATTACAAAGTAATAACCAGGGCTCGAAAATCATCAAATTATCTACTTGTCCAGCTGACAAGTACATTGTAGAAGCAAAATGTCATTTGTCCATACGTTAATTTACATGTACCACGAACAAATCAATTTCTAAAGTAGACATCCTATTTCTCTGTAAGTAAATTTATTCCTGTCAATTAAATATCTGTTGTAATATTTATGTAGTCAGTATGCACTAGTATCCCCACAGTTTAAAAACAACATTAACAGTTGATAATCCTATATTAGTCCTATACTGTATTTGTTTAGCAGAACAGAATCTGTTGCCATGTTCCAATATATTTAATGGATATTAGTCCTATACTGTATTTGTTTAGCAGAACAGAATAATGTTGCCATGTTCCAACTATATTTAATGGATATTAGTCCTATACTGTATTTGTTTAGCAGAACAGAATCATGTTGCCATGTTCCAACTATATTTAAATTGTGACGTGACTTTTGAGGAGCTGATGTGTACCCACGGGGTAGTAGCAATTTCACGTGTCTGGTGGCAAATCCAGTTGTCACAGGCTAGCGGACAAGCAGAATTTCGAGCCCTGAGTAACTATTAAATTATGTAGTTTTTCATATTTGGCTGAGCTACATATTGGAACTACTTCACAAGTAATGAATGATTTAATTATTTATAGATCTATAATGTACTTATTAATTATGATACTACCATTTTGAATGTTTACATAATAAACACCCTGGGAACAAGAAGCATACAAAAGTTAACTGCATATTAAGGGCTGCATATAAATTGTTATCGTTAGTTGTTATAAACAATGATTCTGTTCACTTTATGTTAGGCATATTATCAAACAACTCAGTGACTGTGACCGCTGTATGAGTGCATGAATGTTGCTGTACGTACTCCGTAGTCAATGGCAATCTCTGAGTTGTTGTCGACATCGACCTTTGCAAGCATGACCTTGCCCGCCATCCCTGCAATCACCGTCTCAAGGCGAGGTCCTAACATCTTGCATGGTCCACACCACCTGAAGCACACAACCATGGGGACACATAACCACACAACCAGTGGTGACACATAACCATGTAAACATCGGTGACACATAACCATATCAGTGGTGACACAACCACGCAACCAGTGACACAAAACGACATAAATGTTGACATACAATTAGTAGTGAGACGTAACCACACAACCATTCGTGACATATAGACACACAGCCAGTGATGACATTAATTGTCTTAACCATACAACAGTATTGTGTCACCAATAGTGGTGACACAGTCACAGTTCTCACAAGCAGACATGGGGTCAAAAACATTGAAATATATTTAAATACTATAATGAAATACTCTTGACGGACTCAAATACAATTACAAATACTTTTAAATGCAAAAGCATTTAAATACAAATACACTGGAAAGTATTTCAATTACTTTTTTCAAATACTTTTCAGTTTCAGGACATATTACTGTATAGGTAAAAGAAAACCAAGTCAGATATCAAGGCATCTCGCTTAGAGGCATAAGTGGTTGGGAGGAATCGGGAGGGAGGAAAGGGGAAGACTCAAGGGGCTGGAGTGAGAGTCCACCCAAGGGGTTGTGGAATGAAGGGGAAGACTCCAGAGTCTGGAGGGAGGGAGAAATTCAAAGGGCTTCAGGGAGGGAAGACTGGAGGGTCTCTACTCTTGAGGGAGGGAGGGGAAAACTCAAGGAGCCACAGGGAGGGAAGGGGCTGGATAGACTGACAGGGAGAGGGAAGACTTGAATGGTTGAGGAAACTCAAGGGATTGGAGGTAGGGAAGGGGAAGACTCAACAAGCTGGAGAAAGGGAAGGGGAACACTTGAAGGGCTGGGGGAGGAAAGATGAAAACTCAAGGGGCAGGGAGGACTAGCACTCCACAGGGAATCATCATCTGGGCATCGTATACACTCACGATGCATGGAAGTCAACAATGATCAATCCAGTGCCAGCAATGACGCGTTTGTTGAAGTCTGCCATATCTTGTACTTGGAAGATGTTCTCTGACCACCGAACTGCTGTGGTGTGTATGGGGGCAATTAGTGGCAGGCGAAGTTGTGACGAATATACAGGTTTTACTGTCTGTGACAGCACCCTGGTGGTCATTGAGGTGAGTGCTGACCGTGTCATGATGACAGCACGAAGCAGTTGTCTTTGGGCCATTGTGATTCTATGAGAAAATAAAACAACAATTAGTATTCACTTACAGGATAAAGGACTCGTTTTGCCCATTGCAAGTTGTGTTCAGTTAGCTTTAATAAGTCCATTTGACATTATAATGCTCTCAATTTGGAAGATATAGGACCATGGGAACGTACTAAAAATAAAGTTCAATGGTAAACAAGTTTTAGTACACGGCTACTACACACAGTTTCAATTTTGTTTAAGCCTACGCAAAGTGGTCTTTGTCATGCTTGTCACATAGGTTGTCATTTATATAAACCCACAAGGCGCACTCCTATTCTAAAACTGCTGAATCACAAGTCAAAGGTCAGAGTGACCTGTCCTAGTGCATTCGGGTAAATAAGTGACAGAGGCAGAGCACGTGCAATAATGTAATGCAATGACATCTATTGGACTGTTGTCCCGGCTGTTTCACGCCAGCAGGGTACGGTTGAAAAGTAACATCGGTTTGATACAACCTCACAATACAGTAACTCGCAGAGTGGTGAAAACTATAAATAAACTGAATAAGTAAATATGCAGCAAAGACGGCTGTCAGTTTCACTGCTCTCAGTCTTTCCGAGCCGATATTCGATCGTGATCGCTGACAAAATAATAACAACCCTTCTTTAGAGAAGCAGAATGCGGCTCGACATTCATTCAAATAACAGCACATTTGTTATAGTAAATTGCATTAAAATGTGCCAGCTTCAGGCCAGCGTAGACATCAATTAAGGTAATAAACAACAAGAACACAAAACACTTGCCTATGTTATCCCACGCCTTGATTGCGCTTAGAGGATCCCGTTCGCTGAGGTCACGGGGTCGAGGTCACGATATCTTGCGCGAGAACCGACGCGTCATCCGTTTCCGCGTTCACGAACTGCCTAGCAACCAGTGACGCGAGCCGTTCGCTAGACGAGTTGTGGGAGGACTAGCGGGTAAATTAAAGCAAGGCGACGTATGTAGCGCGCGCTCCAGTAGAGAACAGACTGCGCGTCGGTTGTCTGGGTGATATCAATTAGCAGGTACGTAAGCTGGCGTAATAGTTGCTCAGTTTGTAATTGATCTTACGCGTGACTAGAGTCTAGACCATTTCAAGGTACACGTTTATTAACATTAATTACCATTTAAGCAAAAGTAAATAGGATGCACCAAACCTGTCGAGTTATTAATTGTCTGCGGTGTAACTTGTAAAGCTTTGCGCTGCTGTCACTCAAACAGTGGTGTCACCGTGACGTAATGTGACATTATCAGGATCGACAGAGGCCACAGCTGAATTTGAAAACAAAGTTGCATGGGCGTTGACTTATGACGTGTTCACTAATAAATTGGTCGTTGTGCGTGGTTAAAGTACATTAGGGCCAATGAATTTTTCATTAAGAGCCTATTATAATGACACGGTTTGTCTTCTCGTGTATGTTAATGATTGCCACTCCTGCGTTTGCCCAAGTTTGGGCTGTTTGGAGTAAACAACCTGAGACCTAAGGCCATTTAAATTTTTTCGAGAAGGTTAAAGCTAGCCTACAAAGTGGCCTAACAAGTGCATTGTCAGTGAAGTGGAGCGTAATCCTATCGATGCCCAGTCGATGGCACGATGGACACACATAACGGATGCTAAAAAATATGGAACATAACATAATGGATATACAAAATAAGGAGCATTTGCAAAGCAACGCATGCCTCATGTCTAGTCCCCACGCCTCTGTGTGGAGTGTTACAAGCCTAGTCCCCACGCCTCTGTGTGGAGTGTTACAAGCCTAGTCCCCACGCCTCTGTGTGGAGTGTTACAAGCCTAGTCCCCACGCCTCTGTGTGGAGTGTTACATGCCTAGTCCCCACGCCTCTGTGTGGAGTGTTACAAGCCTAGTCCCCACGCCTCTGTGTGGAGAGTTATAAGCCTAGACCCCATGCCTCTGTGTGGAGTGGTACAACGAGAGCTCCCATGCCAAGACGATATCATACCTCGGTGTATAACCTTACGTAGGTCTACAATTTATTGACAGCTGTAGAGTAGTCTTCTACAAGTTGCCAAACCTATTAGCCCTACGACTTCAGTATAACATAATACGTTTGGGCCTATAACAAGTCGCTTGTTGGCATAACATTAACACGTAAATGAAGCTTCTCAAAGTCGTCTTACATAAAAAGGTATCGGGTTAATGGCTGCTTATTTCCATTACAACCAATTTGCCATTGTGTGGACATGAATCGTGCACACCTCTAAATGGACCGTATAAACACACCTATCATAAACATAATGGTTTGTAAGGTATAATTCTAATACATATGCCACAGTTTTAATTCCTTACTGAAACATGCTGCTGTTTATTTATTTATTCTCTTCGTACCAAGACGAGACTCGGACAAATTAACACTGTGTATGTGACGTGACGCTGTGTCTGCGATGTGACACCGTGTCTGTGATGTGACGCTGTGTCTGTGATGTGACATTGTGTCTGTGATGTGACACTGTGTATGTGATAATGACACTGTGTCTGTGATGTGACACTGTGTCTGTGATGTGACACTGTGTCTGAGATGTGACACTGTGTCTGCGATGTGACACCGTGTCTGTGATGTGACGCTGTATCTGAGATGTGACACTGTGTCTGCGATGTGACACTGTGTCTGTGATGTGACGATGTGTCTGTAATGTGACACTGTGTCTGTGATGTGACACTGTGTCTGTGATAATGACACTGTGTATGTGATGTGACACTATATCTGTGATGTGACACCGTGTCTGTGATGTGACACTGTGTTTGCGATGTGACACTGTGTTTGCGATGTGACACTGTGTCTGTGATGCGACACTGTGTATGTGATAATGACACTGTGTCTGTGATGTGACACTGTGTCTGTGGTGTGACACTGTGTCTGATATGTGACACTGTGTCTGTGATGTGACACTGTGTTTGCGATGTGACACTGTGTTTGCGATGTGACACTGCATATGTGATGCGACACTGTGTCTGTGATAATTACACTGTGTCTGTGATGTGACACTGTGTCTGTGATGTGACACTGTGTCTGTGATGTGACATTGTGTCTGTGATCTGACAGTGTCTGCGATGTGACACTGTGTCTGTGGTGCGACACCGTATCTATGGTGCGACACATTGTCTGTGATGCTACACTGTGTATGTGGTGCGACACTGTGTCTGTGATGTGACACTGTGTATGTGATGTGACACTGTGTTTGCGATGTGACACTGTGTTTGCGATGTGACACTGTGTCTGTGATGCGACACTGTGTATGTGATAATGACACTGTGTCTGTGATGTGACACTGTGTCTGTGGTGTGACACTGTGTCTGATATGTGACACTGTGTCTGTGATGTGACACTGTGTTTGCGATGTGACACTGTGTTTGCGATGTGACACTGCATATGTGATGCGACACTGTGTCTGTGATAATTACACTGTGTCTGTGATGTGACACTGTGTCTGTGATGTGACACTGTGTCTGTGATGTGACATTGTGTCTGTGATCTGACAGTGTCTGCGATGTGACACTGTGTCTGTGGTGCGACACCGTATCTATGGTGCGACACATTGTCTGTGGTGCTACACTGTGTATGTGGTGCGACACTGTGTCTGTGATGTGACACTGTGTCTGTGATGTGACACTGTGTTTGCGATGTGACACTGTGTCTGTGATACGACATTGTATATGTGATAATGACACTGTGTCTGTGATGTTACACTGTGTCTGTGGTGTGACACTGTGTCTGAGATGTGACACTGTGTCTGTGATGTGACACTGTGTCTGTGATGTGACACTGTGTCTGAGATGTGACACTGTGTCTGTGATGTGACACTATGTCTGTGATGTGACACTGTGTCTCTGATGTGACACTGTGTCTGTGATGTGACACTGTGTCTGTGATGTGACATTGAGTCTGTGATGTGACACTGTGTCTGTGATGTGACATTGAGTCTGTGTTGTGACACTGTATATGTGATGTGACATTGAGTCTGTGATGTGACATTGAGTCTGTGATGTGACACTGAGTTTGTGATGCGACACTCTGTCTGTGATGTGACATTGAGTCTGTGATGTGACACTGAGTCTGTGATGTGACACTGTGTCTGTGATGTGACATTGAGTCTGTGATGTGACACTGTGTCTGTGATGGTGTCTGTGATGTGACACTGTGTCTGTGATGTGACACTGTGTCTGTGATGTGACACTGTGTCTGTGATGTGACACTGTGTCTGTGATGGTGTCTGTGATGTAACACTGTGTCTGTGATGGTATCTGTGATGTGACACTGTGTCTGTGATGGTGTCTGTGATGTGACACTGTGTCTGTGATGGTGTCTGTGATGTGACACTGTGTCTGTGATGTGACACTGTGTCTGTGATGTGACACTGTGTCTGTGATGTGACACTACGTCTACTCACTAAATACTCGTTTATCGCAGCTTGAAAGTAGCTGCTCATCCATAAATGCCGGGGACGCGAACTTATAATCTAACCCGAATCGATACCCTAGATGTGTTTGTGTGCAATAATGACCTAGATGTTTGTAGTAACCGATATTTACTAATTAATACCTTCGATCGTCGAGCCGCGCAACATAACGGCTAATGCCCCGACTACTCGCTTCAATTACACGCCGCCATTCTTGTAATTAGCGCCTATGTGAATGTCTCGTGTTACTTGATTAAGTGCACATTTTATGACTTGAATACCGTCCTTTCAAGTTTCCTGCATTCAGCACCCAAGATCAATATATCTGGTGTGCAATAATAATTTATTAAAATTGATTCGGTTGCCGCAAAACCACATTAATAATTACGCTACCCCGTCTGATTGCATGTTTTAAATATTTCCCGCTCGTAAAACGCATATGCCTAATCTGAAACAAATTTAAATGTCCGAAACTGTTCATAGTGATACTATCAACAAGCAAAGCTTGCTTTAATACTTCATTTGTAGCGGCAACAAATGGTCATATGAATAATTGAGCTAGACGTACCCCAGTAACCGAAGTGCCAAGTGTAAGAGGTCCATTCCCAGGGGACCATGAACCATTCCTGAGAGACCACTAATATAAACCCGCAAGGTCACAAACGAACATGTGTGTCTACATTATTAATCGACTGTTTAGCTGCGCAAACTGAAGAGGATATCGACATAGAATCTCTGCAAGACAGAAAACCATGCAATATCACGTCATTTCACAAGCGAGGATCATATCTTGAATTGATTTCGTTTTCAAACAATTCTGATATTATATATATATATATATATATATATATATATATATATATATATATATATATACAACACACACACACACACACACACACACACACACACACACACACACACACACACACACACACACACACACACACACACACACACAAATATACCTCCGTACATGCGCGTGTAGGTATGTTGTGTGTGCGTGCGAGTAAGTGTGGGTGTGTGTGTGGGCGAACGTCTGCCGTATAAGTGGACAGTAACTGGATTCAACTATCGTCCCTACTGCTGATGTCTCTGGTGTGCTGGGAGAAAAGGAACCAGTGACAGTTCACGGCCCGTCCTGGCTCGATCTCGCTTTAAGAACGCACTGGCATAAGTAACCAGATGCCTGACAGACCACTGGGACACTACTGCGGCGTGTCTCTTGAAAAGGAACACTTACTAGGACTGATATTATTGTCGGTAGTTCGACCAACATGAATAGTTTCTCCGATCAATGTAATACTCACACAAAGGAATGCGTTTTTATTAGAGAAACGACACAATACATCGCCTGACTGCACTCGGGACAGACGAAGGTCAAGTCTGGCCTGTATTTAGTTTGACTTGCCACGTAAGTACATGCTTACTAAACCCCCGAAGAAAACACGATACACGCGTGCAAGTGAACAGCGGCTGAGCGGCGCAGTGGCGCAGTGACTAGAGCTTCGAACAGTTGACTAAGAGAACCCGGGTTGGACTCCGGTACTGGTCTTCGCGCGTTAATTGTAGTGTGCCTGAATGCTTCCAAGAGAAGTCGAAAAGACGTTCCATTGAACCTGTCTGTCAGGGAGTGAAGTGTGAAGACGTTATGAGTCCGAGGGAATGGGAGTGGAAATTGTCGAAGAGGCCAGTAGGGCCGTGGTCCTGCGCTAGAAGACTGTTGAATGATGTGATCGATCGTATTTGTGCCTGAATGCAATAAGAATCAAATATATTATGTGCATTCATTTTATAAATCCACCCCAGACTAAGAGTCATCCACGATAACAAGGTAAGAATAGTTGACGAGTATATATATATATATATATATATATATATATATATATATATATATATATATATATATATATGTTGGCAACGCAAGTGACAATAGGTTGTGATGGGTCCACCACTGTTGCGTTACGGTATAAGAAATGCAAACAGCGGCTGTAGTGTCTCAGGAAACTACGCCCTTGTAAAGTTGTTTGTTTGTCTGTTTGTTTGTTTACTTGTTTATTTGCTTGCTTCCTTGTACAATACCGTGCTGTTTGTGTTCTATTTATCGCCTCTAATTTGCACATTTACGTTCACGAAGGTTTCGACTGATCAATGTGGATGGGAAAATCTGTCTTTATTCCTCCGATGATCGTCCACCATAATATACATATGTAGTTTCCATAAATATCTGACGAAGCAATTGCGAAGTAAATATACGTTGTAAAATTCTATATTTAATATAAAAAAATCCACGAAAAACCATCATCCCGCGAAACCATTTCCACGGCATTAAACGTTCGTGAGTTATTAACGGTAACATTCGTTAGTTATTAACCAGGGCACGCACGAGTCCCAGCTTGGATCTGATACTTATGTTCCTGTCTCACCAAATCGGCTTCAGTCTTGCCAAGACAACTGTTGGTAATGCTGTCCTGGCAAGTATTTCAAGTTTGGAACCTTCGAGTGCGATTACTACTCCCAGGTATTGGAGCTGCATCACTACCTGCAGTCTATGGTTGTTGACAATGATCTACGATTCAACGCCTTTGGGACAATTAGTTACTAACTTAGTCTTTTCTGCACTGATCTATATTCCATACTATGACGATGTCGCCTCCAAACAGTCGATCAGGCGCACAAATTCTTCACTGACTTCCAGACCACCAATGTCGTTTACAAAACCAAGATTTGAGATAGAACTACCTCCAATGCTGACTGTTCCGTCACGATCTTCAAAGGCTTCTGTCATCGCTAGAAAGATGTTGAATTGTTTCTAAGACACCAGGTAGTTCTGCCTTGCACCGACATGTGGAACCACCCTCCGACGGAACCGTTGACATGAACCGCGCTATGACCTCTGCATATAGCTGCTCGCTGACACGGATGACGGTCTGTTCGGGTGAACTTCTTCCTGTTAGTCCACGGAGCTGCGTAATAGGCCTACTGTCGATTATAGTTACTTGTAAAAAACTTCATGGAACTACTTATTCATGCAAAACGGTTGTCCTCAGCGAGTATAGATGCTGGGTACAATGGGCGATTGTAATACTTTTAAAATGAAGTGTTTGTGAACATTGTGCAATTGACCTAGAGTCCACGACTAGACATAGAAGTCATATAAAGCACACCATCATGCAGCTGACTGATGACCAGAAAGAAATCTCAGGCATGAGAGAAATTATGTTGCCTCTCTTGTGACTTAGTTTTGAACTAAGACATCGTGTGATCGGGCGTGTTTTGTCAACGGGGAAGTGATCATACACGTTAGAAACAGGAAGACGTTCCTAACAAACATGGCGTATTCACGGTGGTATAAACGTCCTTTAATAAATCATTAGTCATCAATATTTTCAAAATGATTACCCTCAAATGGTATGTTGATAAAAAATGAAAATATAAGCCTTGTGCTTTTATGTTGTGCAACGAACTACACGAGGGTTTGTTCGAGTCACTTGGCAATTGCTTCAATCCGGGCATTTCTCCCCATCTACGGGCAAGAGTAAGTGGCATCTCCACCGTAACGCAACATCCAACTCCGTCGAAACCTACGTGATCGTCTCTCCTCGCTCACTGCACGTGTGTTCACCCCGTCTTTCGCACCCTCTCCCACCCTAGCATCTCGCGCCAACGGCGCGGTGGGACGCAGCGGGTGTTTTCGGCGATGGCGTACACCCGACATCATAGCTACCCAAAATACTTCTACTACGGGCAGGGGGGCCGACCAACGGCCCCAGCCTACGCCAGCAAGGGTAACCGACCGAACGAATCTGATATTAAGAATATCCGACTGAAGACTTCCGATTACTACCTCACTCGGATCAACGCCGACAGACGTAACCGCGTCATGAACCAGCGGTCAGACTACTTGTTTGTTGACCGCAAGCCAGGTGGGGTAGGCGACGTCATCGAGTCACGTGACTCGCGTCAGTGACGTCGTAACACGTCGCTGCAGTAACACATGTTGCCAACGTTCATACCATTAATTGGCGTTCGTATATGTGGCGTGGCGGACTGATTTCGCGCTACATTAATAACTTTGTTGACCGCAAAAACCTGTTGAAGCCACCCTGTCAACTTCCGCAAGTGTCGTTGCAATGTCATGTTAGCTGTCGTACAATTGCTCACATTGCGTTTTTTCGCTCGACATTTGCTTCCAAAATATTATATTACGCTGACAGATGAACTGCTTTGATAATTGCCATTTGGCGGTTTTTAGTTATCATTTTCTGTTTGTTGATGTTAACAGTGTTCAGCTGCGTTTATGAACATATGCACCAGTAGTCGTGGTTCAATAAAAGGATTGCACAACAATTTCTATCACCGTAACAGGAAAATGGCAACATTTTCATGTTTTGATTTTATCTTAATAATGACCGTTGTGTATATTATATAGAGGATATTGGACGTCCGGAGAAATGTGGCAGACATTGTCAAATGTAAGCATGATCGGACTGTTCTTTACTGCAACAAAACAGAAGTAATAAAAGGTAAACAATTCAGGAGAGTAACACGTTTCGTTTGGATGTTGACCCACGTGAATACACCCTATTATAAATCATGTTGCACTCGACGTCCGGGGTCAACGCAGTTCGTTATTCCTTGAGAAAAAAGGTCAGTCAATTAACATTGTGTGTATTCCATTTCAATTGCCCTGTTCGTCACCTGAAATGTCGCTTAACGAAAACTCAATCTAGCTATAAAAAAGGAAGCCGACTACACGACATGTTCATGCATCTCGTACATGTAGCTAAAATTATGGTTTCACAAGTTTTTTAACAACGCTTAAGGGAAATTTATTAGGGTGGCTGATGTATGCGGTATTGTTTGTTCTATGAGACCATGTTGCAATACTAATATTACAGTTAACGTATATAACCATTATTTATATTGTTGGCGAAGGTAACGTTTGAAGGTCACGCGCGTAATTTTTGTTGTGATTTATGCAAGCCGCGACGTACTGAATGTGTCACCAATTATGTTTCGGTTGACGTGTTGGCTTCAACTTGCACGTGTACATGTTTTTATGTTTCTGACTTATCTACTGCACGCTATTTAGATAAGCCACTTCATGTCGTGAGCGCGCACTCTAATCTTTCGCCGAGTAAACAAACAGCGGCAGCAGTGTTTGGGGTTTATCATACGACAGAAGCGTCGTAACTAGAAGACAGACATTGTTAGTGCCGGTACATTTGGTCGACGAGGCAGGCAGCGTGAGACACAAGACAAGTGTGTTAACGTGAATACGTGTCGGTTACAGAGTGTGTTGACGTGTGTGTCGGTTACAGAGTGTGTTGACGTACGTGTCGGTTATAGCGTGGTTGACGTATGTGTCTGTTACGGAATGTGATGACGTACGTGTCGGTTATAGCGTGGTTGACGTATGTGTCTGTTACAGAATGTGATGACGTACGTGTCGGTTGTAACGTGATTGACGTATGTGTCTGTTACAGAGTGTGATGACGTACGTGTCGGTTATAACGTGGTTGACGTATGTGTCTGTTACAGAATGTGATGACGTACGTGTCGGTTATAACGTGGTTGACGTATGTGCCTGTTACAGAGTGTGATGACGTACGTGTCGGTTATAACGTGGTTGACGTATGTGTCTGTTACAGAATGTGATGACGTACGTGTCGGTTGTAACGTGGTTGACGTATGTGTCTGTTACAGAGTGTGATGACGTACGTGTCGGTTATAACGTGGTTGACGTATGTGTCTGTTACAGAATATTATGACGTACGTGTCGGTTATAACGTGGTTGACGTATGTGTCTGTTACAGAATGTGATGACGTACGTGTCGGTTATAACGTGGTTGACGTATGTGTCTGTTACAGAATGTGATGACGTACGTGTCGGTTATAACGTGGTTGACGTATGTGTCTGTTACAGAATGTGATGACGTACGTGTCGGTTATAACGTGGTTGACGTATGTGTCTGTTACAGAGTGTGATGACGTACGTGTCGGTTATAACGTGGTTGACGTATGTGTCTGTTACAGAATATTATGACGTACGTGTCGGTTATAACGTGGTTGACGTATGTGTCTGTTACAGAATGTGATGACGGACGTGTCGGTTACAGCGTGGTTGACGTATGTGTCTGTTACAGAATGTGATGACGTACGTGTCGGTTATAGCGTGGTTGACGTATGTGTGTTACAGAATATGATGACGTGAGATTATGTCGTGTAGTTTGTCGGTTGCAGAATGTGTTGATGCATATGTCGGCTACAGAGTGTGTTGACATATACATTGGTTACAGAGTGTGTTGACATGTGTGTCGGTTACAGAGTGTGTTGACATGTGTGTCGGTTACAGAGTGTTTGCCCTACATCGAGCGAGAAGAGTTCGGCGGGCCTGTGAAGAACACACACCTACAGAGACAAAGAGACGTGAACTACGAGTGCTTCAACAGATTCTTCAACTTCCGCGTCAACGACGGACGCAAAGGGTTTATAGCCAGGTACGTCCATTGCAATATCCCGTTATGGCACCCCACTCCACAGCAATATCCCGTCGTGACATACCACTCCATAGCAATATCCCGTCTTGACATGCCATTCCACAGCAATATACCGTCGTTACATGCCTCTTCACAGCAGTATCCCGTCGTGACATACCATTCCACAGCAATATCCCGTCGTGACATACCATTCCACAGCAATATCCCGTCGTGACATACCATTCCACAGCAATATCCCGTCGTGACATACCATTCCACAGCAATATCCCGTCGTGACATACCATTCCACAGCAATATCCCGTCGTGACATACCATTCCACAGCAATATCCCGTCGTGACATACCATTCCACAGCAATATCCCGTCGTGACATACCATTCCACAGCAATATCCCGTCGTGACATACCATTCCACAGCAGTATCCCGTCGTGACATACCATTCCACAGCAGTATCCCGTCGTGACATACCATTCCACAGCAGTATCCCGTCGTGACATACCATTCCACAGCAGTATCCCGTCGTGACATACCATTCCACAGCAATATCCCGTCGTGACATACCATTCCACAGCAATATCCCGTCGTGACATACCATTCCACAGCAATATCCCGTCGTTACATACCACTCCACGGCAATATTTCGTCATACCGTAGGTATATCCACAACAATATTCCGCCGTGTATACCACGACAGCCCACAGCAACACCACGTGTTGTGTCACACCTGTCCACAACAACACCCGCCGTGTCTTGTGTTTGTGCACGACAATAACTCAATATCCCGCCATGTCATTGGTCTCCATGACAATAACTCAATATCCCGTCATGCCACAACAATGTCCCGTAATTTTCTAGATTTGTCTACAGCAAAATCCCATCATTTCCCACGTCTGACTCTCAGCACTATTACGCGCCCCAAAATCTACAACAACATCGTCAAGCATTGTACACTTTCTATTATTTCAGACATTTTTCTATATAACAAAATCCATTTACACGGCGACACCGAACATCTCTGATGAATCCATCGTGTATAATGACCACCTTCAAAGGTGTTTACCCAGAATGACCACGACCACTCGTGTGCCAAATAGCACCGAATGTGTCGTGTGCTGGGAGCGTTGACTCGGTCACCCGAAGTGTTGTTTGTCGGCAGTGTCCCGAGTGATCCTCGCGGAGGTTGTGGGGCGTTAGAGGACAACAACTGCCGGGACAGACAAAGCCACTCGCTCGACAACGTGTGTCGACGTCGCCGAGGTGACAGACCGCAGTCACCCGCCGTCGTCGCCGAGCTGAAAGAAAGCATGACTCGTAACCCGGGCAGTCTCGCCTCAGTGAGTAGATGACATGACTCGTAACCCGGGCAGTCTCGCCTCAGTGAGTAGATGACATGACTCGTAACCCGGACAGTCTCGCCTCAGTGAGTAGATGACATGACTCGTAACCCGAGCAGTCTGGCCTCAGTAAGTAAATGACACGACTCGTAACAAGGACAGTCTGGCCTCAGTAAGTAGATGACACAACTCGTAACAAGGACAGTCTGGCCTCAGTAAGTAGATGACACGACTCGTAACCCGGGCAGTCTGGCCTCAGTAAATAGATGACATGACTCGTAACCCGGGCAGTCTGGCCTCAGTAAGTAAATGAGCTGACTCGTAACCCGGGTAGTCTGGTCTCAGTAAGTAAATGACACGACTCGTAACCCGGACAGTCTGGCATCAGTAAGTAGATGACATGACTCGTAACGCGGACAGTCTGGCCTCAGTAAGTAGATGGCATGACTCGTAACCCGGACAGTCTGGCATCAGTAAGTAGATGACACGACTCGTAACCCGGACAGTCTGGCATCAGTAAGTAGATGACACGACTCGTAACCCGGACAGTCTGGCCTCAGTAAGTAGATGGCATGACTCGTAACCCGGACAGTCTGGCTCAGTGAGTAGATGACAGACTCGTAACCCGACAGTCTGGCCTCAGTAAGGACAGACAAAGGCACTGCTCGTAAACGTGTCGTCGACAGTCTGGCCTCAGTAGTAGATGACACGACTCGTAACCCGGCAGTCTGGCCTCAGTAAGTAGATAACACGACTCGTAACCCGGACAGTCTGGCCTCAGTAAGTAGATGACATGACTCGTAACCAGGACAGTCTGGCCTCAGTAGTAGATGACACGACTCGTAACCCGGGCAGTCTGGCCTCAGTAAGTAGATGACATGACTCGTAACAGGAGCAGTCTGGCCTCAGTAAGTAGATGACACGACTCGTAACAAGGACAGTCTGGCCTCAGTAAGTAGATGACACAACTCGTAACAAGGACAGTCTGGCCTCAGTAAGTAGATGACACGACTCGTAACCCGGGCAGTCTGGCCTCAGTAAATAGATGACATGACTCGTAACCCGGGCAGTCTGGCCTCAGTAAGTAAATGAGCTGACTCGTAACCCGGGTAGTCTGGTCTCAGTAAGTAAATGACACGACTCGTAACCCGGACAGTCTGGCATCAGTAAGTAGATGACATGACTCGTAACGCGGACAGTCTGGCCTCAGTAAGTAGATGGCATGACTCGTAACCGGACAGTCTGGCATCAGTAAGTAGTGACAGAGTAAGACTTGGACACGACTCGTAACCCGGACAGTCTGGCATCAGATGACACGCTCAGACATCTGGCATCACAGACTCGTAACCCGGACAGTCTGGCCTCAGTAAGTAGATGGCATGACTCGTAACTCGGACAGTCTGGCCTCAGATAGTAGATGAAACGACTCGTAACCCGAGCAGTCTGGCCTCAGTAAGTAGATGACACGACTCGTAACCCGGACAGTCTGGCCTCAGTAAGTAGATGGCATGACTCGTAACTCGGACAGTCTGGCCTCAGATAGTAGATGAAACGACTCGTAACCCGAGCAGTTTGGCCTCAGTAAGTAGATGACATGACTCATAACATGGAGAGTCGGATATCAATAAGTAGATGACATGACTCGTAACCAGGGCAGTCTGGCCTCAGCAAGTAGATGACATGACTCGTAACCTGGACAATCTGGGCTCAGTAATCGGTAGCATGATTCGTAACCAGGACAGTCTGGCCTCAGTAAGTCGATAACATGACTCGTAACCCGGACCGTTTGACTTCAGTAAGTATATGACATGATTCGTAACCCGGACAGCCTGGCCTCAGTAAATAGAAAACCCCCCAAAACGACTAAGTAACCCAAAAAACCAAAACGAAAAAGTTTACTTGAGAAATCAAAAGCCGAAAAAACGTTCAAAACTATTTGTTTGGGAGAAAAATACTCCACAAATACTGCTGTTCCTTCGAATATGTAATTTGTCGCAAAGCGTCATTTTACCGGACAAAGAATTTATGTCGTTATTTAATTTATGTGACAAATAACTTAGCAACTCTCAAACGCGATCATGCACCTTTCTCTCCCAGCTGAGTGCGCGCTCCAACATCTGGCCTCACAACTCGCAATTTCCGAATAAATCACTGCGCGCAGAACGTAATCCCTCGGTCGATCCGTTGAACACCACGTTCAACAACAACAACGTCAACAGCAACAACAACAACAACGACCGCGACGACAATAGGTGCACCAGCAACAACTGGCGTGGCCCGACGCCGCCCCATCCCGCTTACAACGACGAGAAGATGACGAGAATGCGCCGTTCATACCGCTACGTGCCGCCGGCGCCGGCTCGCTACCCGCACGCCTCCTCGGCGGCCTGTGACCGCTACGACCAGCTCGGGCTCGTGCTGCGGGGAAACATCATGCTGAGCAGCACCTACCGCGAGAACAACGGCACTGAGTTCAGGCGCTCCTACACTCAGGTACGTAGTACGACACTCAGGACATGGTACAACACGCAGGCATTTGTAGTACAACACTCAGGGACATAGTGCAAAACTCAGGTACTGAGTATAACACTCAGGTATACAGTACAGCGCCCAGGTACACGGACAGCACCAAGGGCCACAGTACAATACTAAGATATATAGTACATAAGTCAGGGCCACAGTACAACACTCAGGGACATAGTGCAAAACTCAGGTACTGAGTATAACACTCAGGTATACAGTACAGCGCCCAGGTACACAGTGTAACACTCATTCTTTCACCGACACCAGGCAATTAGCCAACACGAATAAGTTCAGTATGCGAACGTGCCAATCGACTCCAATGCCAGATGTTGGAGTACTGGATACAAACCTTACAAATTAGGCACATATACGTGTGTGTGTGTGTGTGTGTGTGTGTGTGTGTGTGTGTGTGTGTGTGTGTTTGTGTGTGTGTGCGTGTGCGTGCGTGCGTGCGTGCGTGCGTGGTGTGTGTATATAAACAACAATTTACATACCATTTCGTGAAGGCGGGCCTAATGAGTAGCGCTGTGACGTCACACACATCGTCAACAACGTCGTCATCAACGTTATGCGTTGTGACGTCACACAAACACTACACCCGTTTGCGACATGACTACGAACATAATTATTTATTTATATAGTTTTGCACAATATTGGTTATATCACTACAGTGACACATAACGATCGTTTTAGTATTGGGTGTAATGAATTACTAAATTGTAATGTAATCATTATGACTTTATATACCAATCAAATATAATTGCTGAGCTATTGTGATTGGTCGTAGGAGGTGGCCGACAGACGGGTGCCGGAAACGGACGAGTTCAACATGCAGAAGGACGAACTCTGTGAGTACCGCTTCGTGCCGGGTGTGGGCGGGCACAGCCACTGGCCCCCTCAGTCAATGGGGCGGGCACAGGCTCTGGCCCACTCAGTCAGTGGGACGGGTGGCATACAGTGGCACTGGATCATTCAGGCACTGGGGTGGGTGGGTGAGTGGCATACAGTGGCACTGGATCACTCAGTCACTGGGTGGGGGAGTGGCATACAGTGGCCCTGGACCACTCAGTCACCAGGGCGGGCACAGGCACTGGCCCCTCAGTCATTGGGGCGGGCACAGGCACTGGCCCACTCAGTCATTGGGGCGGGCACAGGCACTGGCCCACTCAGTCATTGGGGTGGGTTGGGTGAGTGGCATACAGTGGCAGTGGATCATTCAGTCACTGGGGTGGGTGGGTGAGTGGCATACAGTGGCACTGGATCACTCAGTCACTGGTGTGGGTGGGTGAGTGGCATACAATGGCACTGGATCATTCAGTCACTAGGGTAGTCGGGTGGCATAGAGTGGCACTGGCCCACTCAGTCACTTGGATGGCTGGGAGTGTGGCATACAGTGGCACTGAATCACTCAGTCACTTATTATGATATCAGACAGCAGGGTAGTTCCCCCTGACGGTTGTACTTATCTAAGGTATCAGACAGCAGGGTAGTTCCCCTGACGGTTGTACTTATCTAAGGTATCAGACAGCAGGGTAGTTCCCCCTGACGGTTGTACTTATCTAAGGTATCAGACAGCAGGGTAGTTCCCCCTGACGGTTGTACTTATCTAAGGTATCAGACAGCAGGGTAGTTCCCCCTGACGGTTGTACTTATCTAAGGTATCAGACAGCAGGGTAGTTCCCCTGACGGTTGTACTTATCTAAGGTATCAGACAGCAGGGTAGTTCCCCCTGACGGTTGTACTTATCTAAGGTATCAGACAGCAGGGTAGTTCCCCTGACGGTTGTACTTATCTAAGGTATCAGACAGCAGGGTAGTTCCCCTGACGGTTGTACTTATCTAAGGTATTAGACAGCAGGGTAGTTCCCCCTGACGGTTGTACTTATCTAAGGTATCAGACAGCAGGGTAGTTCCCCTGACGGTTGTACTTATCTAAGGTATCAGACAGCAGGGTAGTTCCCCTGACGGTTGTACTTATCTAAGGTATCAGACAGCAGGGTATCCCCTGACGGTTGTACTTATCTAAGGTATCAGACAGCAGGGTAGTTCCCCCTGACGGTTGTACTTATCTAAGGTATCAGACAGCAGGGTAGTTCCCCCTGAGGGTTTGTACTATCTAAGGTATCAGACAGCAGGGTAGTTCCCCTGACGGTTGTACTTATCTAAGGTATCAGACAGCAGGGTAGTTCCCCTGACGGTTGTACTTATCTAAGGTATCAGACAGCAGGGTAGTTCCCCCTTTGACGGTTGTATTATCTAAGGTATCAGCAGCGGGGTAGTTCCCCTGACGGTTGTTTATCTAAGGTATCAGACAGCAGGGTATTCCCCTGACGGTTGTACTTATCTAAGGTATCAGACAGCAGGGTATTTCCCCCCTGACGGTTGTACTTATCTAAGGTATCAGACAGCAGGGTAGTTCCCCTGACGGTTGTACTTATCTAAGGTATCAGACAGCAGGGTAGTTCCCCTGACGGTTGTACTTATCTAAGGTATCAGACAGCAGGGTAGTTCCCCTGAGGTTTCTTTCTAAGGTAT
>JAODUO010001863.1:30000-57219 GCA_025642075.2 Ridgeia piscesae | reverse complement strand
CTGACATTCATTAACTACAAAATAACTCTATTTTGGGATTTGTCACAATAAAGGCCATCACTCTTTTAACAAAAATATTACTGCTTTTCTTCTGGGAAACAATCCAGGTATAATGCAAACGTAGTTGGTCAAGAAACGCTCGTCATAAACAACCAAAGTATCATCCAGATCACAGATGATTAATGACCACCTCAAGGGCAGATCCAAACAGGTTGATGGAGAGGTGAACATTGGCAAAGTCAGGTAGAAGTCGTGTGGTATACGTGCAGAGGACTTAGATGAAGCAGCCAGAAGACATGATGACATTATGTATAATCACAAAAGCTCTTAGTGGAAAGTTCGGCAACAATTGTGTAATAATGAAAGACAAGGAAGAAAGCATCATAGTCCATAAAGCCAACATGAGCGCACCAGTGAAAATACTATCAGACCATTCTCAACATAGCAGAACTCCTGATATCGCAGAGATACCAGCACACTAACCACGAAGACGTAAAACATTACCATGAGGTAAAACAGCTAACAAAGAATCTCTGGTGGCGGCCTTATGCGCAAACCATGCGAGGAGGACTTAAGAAATGTCATTAGCCGAAGAGAGTATCAATAGTATAATAGTATAATAGTATAATAGTATAGTTAAAACACACAATTACGAGCGTAGGTTCTGTTGTTACATATATAAAACACAGTTCGTGTCATAGACAAATCTTGCTGCATCTTCCTGTAACTGAACGTTTAGAAGTTCTTACGTAAAGCCGCTCATTCTAGCAGAAAGGTACATTTGCTTATGCATTATGATATTAAATATTTAACATAAATACCATCTTTGAAAATGTACGCTTTACATGTGCTCAACTAAGACAATATTGCAGGTATCAGTGTTTAGCGCAAGATACATAAAGTAATACTTGCTTAGCACACCTTAGATACATTTAATAAGGTTTGTAATAAAAAGATAATAAGCAACAGCTTACGCACCTTGACAAGTGGAACCTTGGAAGTGCGGTGCGCATTCAGTCTGACATCCGCCATTCTTCTTCTGACAGTCCTCTGTCGCTCCACTGCAGTGACACTCCTTCTTACAGTTGACGTCAAATCGACCAGTGACACAGTCTGTGGAATACATGTGGAAATTAATCACAAATTAATCACTTCACATCCATACGCATAGTAGCCACTAAGCTCTTAAATGGGTTGATCTGAGTTGCAGCAATAATCTTGCTGTAATTCCATATTTGTCTTTATTTCGCCAGAGCTAATGTTGCCTGCTTTATCCGAACTGATAGTTCCTCATTTGCGCAAATTTCCGATGATTCTTCAATACCAACAGTGCCGAATTATTGGAATAATCTATTAGATCAATGTATTCTTCATTCTTTTTTATCATGGTGTTTTTGTCGCGGCAAATATATGTGATTATTTTGTTGTTTCTTGGGTTCATTATCAAGCCATGCCTGTGCTGCGTTTGCTCTACTTCCGAAAATGCCATCAGCAAAACAGAGATTATTCACTTTTATCCCAGTGATACATCTGATGCTGTCGACGTGTTTTTTGGTGTTTGTTGCGATATGTTATTAGATATTAATTAAATCAAATAGATTGAATATTATGGGTGGTAATATGCGTACCCGAACATATGTTTAGAATGCTGTATCACCTTTCGTAGAATACGGCACTGATTCGGAGCTCACATAATTTATGTATTACTTTAGTACGCTGACAATCTACGCTATTCCCACTTAAAACCTGCCAAACTTCGTGGCAAATACGGTAAAACCTTTTTACACGAACTTAATTAAATTGTGACAGAGTTTTTATTGGTGGTCTACGTGTTTGTCGTTCAGAAATTCTGATGTTACCAATTTGCTTCGAGGTGTTTTGTGGCTGTCTGTAAGGTTGATCTTAGCATGACTGTGTCCGGATGATACAGCAAACTGATAGCTGTTTTAATTCTGACATAGTCGATGCTCCCACTCTTGTTTAGCTCACCAACTGCTTGTATGCGAGCTGAAAATCGCATTAAGGTAAATGAAAAAGCTTGAAAGAGCTGCCAGATACAATATACAAGTAAAACAAAACGTTTTGCTGGACTTGAAATCACTTGCTGAAAACAAACGAATGTGACAAGAAGTGGAAGCTATAATCACGGAAGAAGCAAAGAACAATATTCCAAAAGCTACGAAAGAGAAGACAACTAAGTGGATGACAAAGGAAACCACAGAAATAGCAAATTATTGGCGAAATGCGAGAAAAATAAGTCAAGAACCGAATGAAAAAATACACAAGAACGTTTTTGTAATTAAAATGTAACAGAAGTATTAGAATCAAAACATGAATTAGACGAAAAAGGAACCAGATCCGCAGTGATAAAGAGCGAGGTGAAATGTGCTTTCAAGGAACTTGCAAGTGGGAAGTCACCAGGCGATGATGAAATACCCATAGAGTTAGGCAAAAATGTGGAGGGGGAGGCTGCAACAGTGACGACAAGAGTATGTAACCATATATGGAGATCGTGCAGATGTATAACGCAAAATAGCATTGACATCTAACGCCAGTATAAGCTGGTTGAAAGTAATTCAATATCGATTAGAAATATACATGGAAAGAGAAATGTCAGTAAACCATCCTGGTTTTCGGAAAGAAAGGGGAATAATAAACCGAATATTAAATGTAACGTGGATAATGGAAGTAAGTAGGAATACCAAAAACCTTCATACATGTGCTTCTTCATCGACTACTGCTAAATATTCGACTCTGGTAACAATAAAGCAGCGTGGACAGTCACGAATGAAATGGGAATACCAGAACATTTAATAGGTTTGCTGAGAAGCATTTCCACAGATAAACAAGCTAACGTAGGAAATTAATATAGAGACACATAACTCTTCTCAATTGGAATAGGAGTCAGACATGTGTGCATCCTCCATATATGTGTTTTACTTGTTAGCGAGTTTATCGTACGAAAAGCAGGACAGAATGAGATCGATATGGGAGTGCGTATGACAGACATGGAGCCTGGGTTGGTACTCGATAGGCTACGATGGCCCACGATGGTAGATAATAACATATTATACTATTGCAATCACACGACGATGCACGTCATCATATGACAGCTTCCAATGGTAGCCGAGAATACCCGAAAAAGTCTTCCTGCGATAGGCCCACGATTGTCTCACGTGGTCGTACGATGGTCTACGACATCGTATGACGGTCGTACGACGGACTACGACATCGTAGGACGGTCTGATCGACGGGTGATTTACGACGTTGACCATCGTGGACAATCTTTTTAAAATTCCAAAAGATGATTTTCCAACGTACGATGACCCTCTGTGGCCACAAAATCGTACGTCGACACAAGCTCCTCGATGCTCCACGAATCTACCATCGTAGATAATCGTATACCAGGCTCTATTGGACCATAGCTTTATCATATATGGAAAAGAATACAGGACTGCTAGGAAGGCGTAGAGAAAGAAAATCAACAGTTTCAAGATGTGTTGCTGGAGACGTGTCTTCTTCATCATCATCATCATCATCGCGATGCGACAAAGACTGCTTCCATGACTTGACTATTGCTCTCCATTGATCTCTCTGCTGTAAGAGTGATGTCCATGATTCGGTCTTTATGTCTCTCAGCTTCAGGTTTCTCTTGATGGTATCATTGAACCGGAGACGAGGGCGCCCTCTCTTTCTGTGACCAGAAGACAGTTGAGAATAGAGAATCTGCTTTGGTAGCCTGTCTGGTGACATCCTCATGAGGTGTCCAGTCCACCGGAGATTCTTTCTGAGCAGAAGATCTTCCATAGATGGCAGCCCTGTCCGTTCGAGTATTTCCTTGTTTGTCACTTTGTCCATCCAGGTTATCCTCATGATCGAATGCAGATGTCGCATCATGAAGGCATGCAGCTTTGTTACCTGTCGTCTGTACACTGTCCAGGCCTCGGCTCCATATAGGAGAGTGGACAGCACGATTGCACGGTATATCTTGCCTTTAACCCGCATGGACACATGGTTGTTGTTCCAGAGTGTCTGGCGTAGACAGATGCACTAGCTTTGGCCATCCTCCACTGTATTTCATCGTCAATGCATCCATTACTTGATATAGTGCTTTCGAGGTAGGTGAATTCCAGAACAGAGTTCAGCTTGTTTCCATCAACCATGATATCCTCCTCTCGGGTTCTTGTAGAGTTGGGTTGGTACAGCACCTCGGTTTTCTTGATGTTAATCTTCAGGCCGAACTTCTTTGACGCTTCGGAGAAAGCATCCACTATTTTCTGCATCTCTTCAGCAGAGTGTGCAATTAGTGCACTGTCATCTGCGAATAGCAGCTCTCTCATCAGTATCCGAGTAGTCTTGGTTTCGCTCTGAAGTGTGTGACGTTGAATACGTCAGCGTTCTGTCTATACTGAATGTAGACGCCATCCCCCATGTCTCGGAAAGCCTCGTTGAGCATTGCCGATAGGAAGATGGAGAAGAGTGTGGAGGCCAGTACACAACCTTGCTTGACCCCATTTGTGACACCGAACGATTCCGAGACTTCCCCTCCAACACTAACATTCGCCATCATTCCGGTATATAATGCCTCGATCATTGATGTGAATTTCTCTGGGCAGCCATACTTCCCCAGTAGCTACCATAGCCCGGTCGCCCCAACTGTATCGAACGCCTTAATGAAGTCGACAAATACCATATACAATAGTCGATCATGCTCAATGCTCTTTTCTTGTAACTGTCGGAGACAAAATACCATACCCACGGTGCTCCGGCTACCTCTGAAGCCACATTGTGTCTCCGGAATTACCTCTGGTGTTATGTGGGTAGATAGTCTGTTGAGGAGGATCCTGGCGAAGATCTTGCCTGCTATGGAAAGAAGAGAGATTCCTCTATAGTTCCCAAAGTCTGTTCGATCACCTTTCTTGTAAATGGTCACAATGCTGGCATCCTTCCATGCTTGTGGTACATAACCCATCTCCCAGGCATTGGTGATTAGTTGGTGCAGTCTGCTGAACAGATTGTATCCTCCGTGCTTCCATACTTCTGCAGGAAATCCATCTCCTCCAGGTGCTTTGCCATCTTTCAAGCAGGCGATTGCTCTAGCCATCTCATCCATGGTTGGAGTCTCAACAAGGCTTGTCTTGGTAATGCGCTGCAGGATGTTGTTCAGAGCTTCGCGATTTATGCCGCCAGGGAAGTTGAGTAGCTTCTGGAAGTGTTCACTCCATCTTGCTACAACTCTCTTGCTGTCAGAGAAGGTCTCCATTCCATCTGTTGATTTCATGTGAACAGGTCCCTTCCTTTTGGGTCCCCACACTTCTTTCAGTCCATTGTAGAAACCCTTCATGTCGTTTCTGTCAGCAGCTCTCTGTAGCTCACTGCCTTCCTTTCCCACCAGTCTGACGTCAGTACAGTGCGTTTATGTAGCAGTCTTGATGCATCTTTATTTGCTGCAGTGGTGGATCTAGTGCTCCTGGTTTGCAACACTCTCTGGTGGGCTTGGTCTCTTCTGCTCATAAGAATCTGTAGTTCCTGGTCGTTGGGGTCGAACCAGTCCTGGTGTTTTCTGTTTGGCTTGCCAAGATATGTATTGGCTGTGTTGTATACGACCTGCTGCAGAGCTGCCCATTCCTCGTCTGGTGTTGAGCTTTCCTTCTCCTCCCATTGGGCAAGAGCACTGTTCATCTACTGCTCAAAACTCTCCCTGTGGCTGATGGTACTTAGCTTTGTTGTGTTGAACTTGGTCGGCTTACTTGTCCTTGTGCTTTTGTCGTATTCTGAAAGCCACTTTTGACCTCAGCATCTGGTTATCGTTCCAGCAGTTAGCTCCACGCATGGCTCGAGTACCGTGGATGTCCATCTTCTCCCCGACACCTCGTGATGATGAAATCGATCATATGCCAGTGTCTGGAACGAGGATGCATCCAGGTGGTATTGCGTTCATACTTCTGCTTGAACATGGTGTTCTTCACTATCAGTTGGAACTCAGAGCACAGAGCCAGTAGAAGCTCGCCATTGAAGTTGCATTTCTCAATCCCATGTTTGCCCATGACCATGGGCCACTTGTCATTTTCTCTTCCTATCCTCGCAATGAAGTCTCCTATTAGCAGTAACTTATCTGTATGAGGGATGCCACTGAGCACACTTGTCAGCTGGTTGTAGACGGCCTCCTTGTTTTCATCTGGATTTGTCATTGTTGGAGCTAACACGTTGATAATTGTAGCAAAGTTGTCCTTGCACAGAGGTAGTCTCATCGTCATGATTCTGTCAATTACTGGCCGTGGCATTTCTGTCAGCTTTGTGACGATATTCTTTTTGATAGCAAAGCCCATTCCGGCCTCCCTTCTTTCTCCTTTGAGTTTGCCACTCCAGAAGAAAGAATATTCCAAGTCGTTGAGACTATCTGACTCTGAGAACCTTGTTTCACATAGGGTGGCGATGTCGATGTTGTATTTGGCTAGTTCCATTGCTACTAGTGCCGTACGTCTTTCTGGTCGGTCAGCTCCTTCTCGGTCGAGGAGAGTCCTGCCTGACCTTCCATTGTGCAATTGTCAGTAGTTGTCTTCTTTTTCTTCTTCCTAGCTGATTTCCACTGTCGACGGAAGATGAGGTCGAGCAGCGCGGTCCTTGGTAACCCGGGCGACGGCCGATCCGGTATGGTATTTCGTGCAGTTGTACATTTCCTGGAAGCTGCTAGTAAAAAGTGTTGAAGTGCCGCTGGCTTTTGCAAGTTATTAGCGGCACTCTCTCGGGGAACAAATAGAGGTCTCACACCGGCAGGGACATGTCAAGACAGGCGCAAACTATTTGTCCCTGCAGTGGCTGGTCGAGAGATGTTGGGAGTTCCATACATCAACTGCCCTTCGTGCTGCCACAGTAGCGTGGTTTTCTGGTTAGGGTTTGCTCCCTTAGCCTTTGGTTCTGTCAAGAACCTGTACCACAACGCTGTGTTTTACAACTCTGCACGGCAGGGGCGTCAAACTCCCTGAAGTATTGCAATACCTGAGGTACTGTAATACATGCATATCACGAGACGTATATTGTGGATACATATGGAGAGCGAAACGAAGATCTGCAAATGAGGTGCTAGATGAGGTGGTGTCAACATGCCCACTAGAAGCGAGGATGACTAAGCACGGCATTAAAGGATGGTGACAATTGGAGGAATATGATCATGAATGATTATCACGAAAACTTGGCCTCGATTTTGTGGCACAATGTAACATGGTAATGCGCCAGTTTTCAAATGCACCCATTTTTGCATTCCAGCCACCTATGATAATATATATATATATATATATATATATATATATATATATATATATATATATTAAAGTGGCAAAATATTATGGTGAAACATCATTTTTGAAATCAACACCACATACGGGATACAAAAGATGAGGTTTGGTGAAAAAACAACTGCGTTAACATTTCAGATAAATCCAATGAAACCTCTCAATGCACCCAAAATGTATCGCATACTTAAGAACGTGCCCATTTGACAGTCACATGTGTTCAATAGTTAACCTATAAATGTTCTATCCTACGAACGTTTTGATTGATATGGACTCATCAGGTCCTAGAACAAATTCAACTTGACTGCCCAAACTGCACCGACGAGCAACTCTGATATTTTGGATCCAAGATTGCCAGTGGTAAGATCTTAACAGTACTTTAGAACAACTTGAAATGTGTGCAATACCGCATTTTACGTGCGTATCTATAGTTTCAGTTCAAGGTCAATAACAAATTATGGAGGTCAGCTAAAGGTCAAAGGTGACCTCTCGCCGGTCAACAAATGAAAACATCTATGAAATTATATTTTAAATTATTGATGAATATAAATGGATAATCTTACCATATTTGACACATTCGTTCATGAGAAGAGAGCATTAAATCATAATTTCAATTATTTGAAACAACTAGTCACACATATTACACATAGTGGATACTGCAAATAGCATTACTAATATTGTCATTCAGATGTATATGTGAGGAGAATTGTTGCATTAAGTAATTATGTGTGAAAGTTATAGATATGTTACAAGGAATCATCTATAAGAATAAAAACATATCAATATAAACAATAGCTCTGCACAATAAGCATGCGGTTTATGTGATAACGCGAAATAATCTTTATAATAATCATTTACCTATTCCCACCACTCATCATCCAGGTAATCAGGATCAACAAAATCACTATCGACATCCTCGTGCACTCCACGCTTTTCCTATACATCGTTATCCTCTCATCATCCAAATCATTCTCTTCAGCACTCTCCATCTCGATATCCTCCTCTTCTTCAGCCTAAGCCTCTTCTGTGTTGGTGTATGTATTGCAGCAGCCGGCTTCGTCAGAGCAGTTGCTGTATGATATGCACGAAAAATATTCTTTGTTGCTGCCACATATTTCAGTGCTGCGTATCTTTCCCTGCACTAACATCTCTTGGCCGAACTGATATCGGCTAACTCGTCAGGTGGGGTTCGCTGGTCTGCCGCTTTCTACAGCATGACCTACATATTGATCTGAGGCTTTGACTTTGTGACTTTTCGTCTTGTTGACGAACAGTGTGAAGCGGGCAGACTCCATGGATGTCCCCGTTGGCTGATCATGCAGTGTAATGAAAAAAGGTTTCTGCCGTCTCTACCAGATCCGCCTGCTTCGCGTCGATTTCCCCCAGTGCATTCATTAACCTGGGAAACCTTCACTGAGCAAGGTGTTTAGCGCATTGATCTTGGCTTTAGCGTATGGATATGAGGTCATGTTTTATTCGAATCAAATATGGAATCGAATATCTTCGGTATTTCTAATACGAATCAAATACGAATATTCGGTGTCTTCAACTTCGATTAGAATACACCGTGGTCATACGCATCGAGCGTTTTGTTTACTTTCTGAGCTAACCACGAAGACGACTTCTTACAGCCGCCAAACTTATCCTCACATATCTTATGTACATATACACACAACAGGTTACAAAATAAAATCATTTACATTCCTGTAAAGAATAAAATTGAGAAAACAAACTCGCGAAAAACTCGACATGATCTACGGCGGCTACGCGAAGCTCGTCGCTTACCGTAACATCGGTAATGTATCGCAGGCGTCGCTAAATAAATGGTCTTCACAAATTGTATGCTAACCTTAAAGTAACCGTAACCCCAAATAAGCCTAAGCTAACTTCAACAAATCCTATATTTACTCAAAACCCTAACCTTAACCCGATACTGCTACCCTTATAAAAAAGTGCCAGTGGTATACCACTGATTACCATTGAATACCATTCCGTATCAATGATATTTCAGCAGGACTCAGTGGTACTCTCAACGGTAATTTTAAATACCATTCAATACCACTGAACGGTACAAAGAATCCAAAATATCATTCAAAATATCATTAAAAAACATTCAGATACCATTCAAATACCCTTGGCCATAATACATCCTAGGACCATTCAAGTATCACCCTATGACCATTCAAGTATCACCCTAGGACCATTCAAGTATCATTCAAATACCATTCAAATCCCAATGGTATTTGAATTGTATTTGAATGCTATTTTTTGTAAGGCTAACAACAGATGCATCGACACATTACCGATATTACGGTGAGCTACACATAGCGGCCACCGACGATGAGTTGCACGATGTATATCCTTTTCAAGGACATTAAGGTGAATTGTATTGAATTAATACAAGAAATTCTCTCACAGAGAAATATGACTGGCAATGTTATTAACGATACTTGTACTATACACTATTTTTAACATGTGTGACTATGTGTTTTAAATCAATAATTTAAATCATGACTGAATGCTCTTTGAAAAAAATGTGTCAAATATTGCGAGATTATCCATTTATATTCATTAATTAACTAAAATATAATTTCATAGCAATATCCACTTATTGACCACCGAAAACTGACTTTCTGCATCTGATTGAACAGAACATTTAACATAAAAAATGGATTATACATACCCAAATACCCCCTAAAAAGAGGAATTATATATAACTCTAAGACAAGTGGTTCTAAAGTGTTTTTTTTAGATCTGACCAGTGGCCGTCTTGGATTTATGCAAATTACCAGATTTGTTCATAGTTGCCGTTTGGCCCATTTGTATTTACGGCGACATTTAAGCACATTGCAAATTGTAATTTAACGTTTTGGCATTTGTAATTACGAGCGAAGGTACGACCATATATGGGTATGTGTCATAACCACCAGTGGATTAGCTATTCCATGATATTATCAGTGTCCTATAGTTTCATACGTACATTTATTGTCCAGTTTGCAGTGTGCCCAATTCAGACCGCTGTTATAGTAGCACCAGGTGTTTATATAGCCGTCTGGGTTGCGACAGTAGTTCGCTGCTTCAGTACGACCACCATCGGGGAATTTTGTGTGCTTCTCCTGGTCAATCCATGGTATACAACGTACGTCAGTTCGCGCATTACTGGGATAGTGTGTTGCGTGTGCGAATTTCCCCATGTAGTTCGTCCCTCTTGGATCATTGTAGTAATTATCACTGCCTACAACAACAATACCGCAGTATGCATGGACGAATGTAGACAAACCAATGTTTATATAAAGTGCACCTAATTGACCATTATCGGACCTATTTATGTGAATGCGAATGTTTTTTGTCATATTCTAATGACAATGCGAATGTTTGACGGTCGCATTCAAACTACGAAAAGCTTAATGCTACGCGAATGTTTGATGGTCGCAACATAAAAAATAGCACTCAAATACCATTCAATATGTCACATCGCAACACACCAATTAGCTATATACAATATGTGACCCGCACAACAGATCACTTCAACTACAGCATATCATTTCCCAAGTTTGAGTTATTTACTCATTTGCATTAATTCTAAATGCTCGTAGAATGAACACTGAAATCAGTCAGCCCCCTCTCAAAAGTATCGTCCTAGGAAACAAATGTGTGTTTTGGTTCAGTGTGTCCCGTTTATTGGCTTTCGTTCTAATGTCTAGGGCGAGGCATTCAATCACGCTCAACCCAATGTACACATTAAACAAGAATATATACATCAGAACATGCATTTTATATGACACTGTACATTGCTCAAGGTAAAAAAGATGAAATATAAATTGCTTTATAATAGCACTAGATAACATTATAATTGGCACAGTAAGTATAAACTATAGCTATATAAGCGAACACATTAATTCACAAATAACTGCACAAACAACAATTACTTCTCCATGTTCTAATATAGCCGTTTTTTCTTACATTTTTAACATATAAAACAAAGACGTTTAATCATGTGCATACGACGATTTGATATTAAGTGCACATTCATATTTTCGTGGCGACTACTTTCGTGTTGTATTCCGATATCCTTTACACAATATGTTTAAAAAAGAAACGTTTTATTCCCAATACATTCCATTCATGTCTTCATCTTATCTGTTTGCAATAATAATAATATATTGATTACATTTAAATGAAACAATCGATACATTGATGGCCATCATGGATTTTGTGGGTTTTTGTCGTTAACACCGGTGAGAATTCTTTCGGAATTACACGGCATATTTGTTAAGGAAAACATGTAATACGTTCAAACCTTTTCGAGGAAAATGTATTTATTTCTCTCAGGTACCTACGGTGACCGAGAATTAAACGAATGTGGTGGGTATTCCGTGATTTTGAATTTGTTTCAATGTAATTGCGAAAGGTAAAACAGTCAGAAATGATTTGTTTTATACATTTGCGTACACTTTGGTAAGTATTTAAAGCACGCACTAAACCGGTAGGATTAACGGAGTCTACAAATTGTAGCGTCGTGTAACTGACTACGTCTACTCACTGAGCAAACAACCGACGCCCCATAGTTTATTTGGACAGTCAGACGGACATTTTCCTGTGACGTCGTTGCACGTCTCGCCGGCGCGACATTGACACTCGAATTGGCATTGCGAGCCAAAGTACCGAGGCTTGCATTCTGGAACGACACATTTCATTAGCATATGACATATTGTAACGAACTACCGCTGGGGTTCACTACTACAATATGGTGGGTATTATACATAAGCTTGTTAATGCATAACTTTTTTCGAATGCGAGTGCGATGGCCTATTTATGTGAATGCGAATGTTTTTTGGTCATATTCTAATGACAATGCGAATGTTTGATGGTCGCATTCGAACTACGAAAAGCTTAATGTTACGTAATTTAAATATTAACATACAAATTACAAACACGATATTTATTCTCAAAACTATTTGCATATGCATAATTAATAAGGCTTTAGCAATTAAGAGTATATTACCAGTCAACGCCCAAATATCCCAATTCCCTCGCAAAACCTCTACGATGAATTTTTCGATAAAGCAGCATACATCTTCATTATTAAAAACAATTATGCTTAGATAACCCTCCCTTTTATAGCTCGATTCACCCCATATTGACTATGTGTTGTGTTATAATTAAATCTGATATTGCCAACGCTTAAGCAATGGGCCAGACAGTTGACACTTGCCAATGAGACCTGCCTTATTGCCACATGTGTGAACAGGAATGGTGGCTTCAGAAAGCTTCGAAGGACCATTTGTTCACACAGCAATCATTCATTCCTGCCTGTGCCTTGTTTGTTGTTTGTGTTGATCCAATGATCAAGACTGTCTAATTATATAAAGCCTGGCAGTAAACATACCCAGCAGTTTATCAGGGGATGAATGGCAAACAAACAATTTAGAATACTGACGGTAAAAAGAACTACCGATATAGGAAGATCGCTTTGATCACTCAAAAAAATGCAAAATAATTAATGTAGCAGTATTGTTAAGGTCATATCGAAAACAATGTGTATGAAGTAATGTGACAAAATAACATATTTATATAAACAATATTTTTGGATGACATGCAGTACACAATCGCATTCCTATAAATGAATTATCTTTATACTTATAAATATTTAATTTGAATAAAATACAATTTACTACTTAATTTGTCCGCGCTAATTTTAACAGTATATGCTATTCGCTAATATAAAAAGCGATTTCCTTAAAAAGGTTGTTTGCAATTGAATACATATTTCTTTTATAAAATAGATTTTGTAGTCTGTGAAGAAACCAGCGACCGGCGGCTAAAATATACACACATAACTAGTTTCTTGAAGACAAATGTTTATAATAATCTTAAAAGTGTATTAAATAAAACAAGTCTCTAACTAAATATTCATACTTAGTAAATGTTGTGCATAGTCGTAGCTATCAATATTACATTGGAGTGTGAAGCTCATCAAATAACATATTTACTGTTACTGGTTACCCTGATAGAAATCAACTTTCGGTACTCACTGTTGTTACCGCTGTATATTTCCACCCGCAGTATGTCGAATATCCCTTCGAGGTCCACCTGCCACCAAGCGTTTGTTCCTTGACCACGGTCCGGCAGTGCGCAGTGTTCGTGAGATCGCCACTGGTCAACGTTACCATCCACGGCTCTGTCTGCTGGGAACTTGTCACCCCACGTATAACTCACCTGGCTGGCAGTTTTTCTGTAGGCAACATTTCCTGAATAAAAACACATAGTATATAAAAACGGATATTATTATATTCACACACACAGCTACCCCCATAACAAAAACCGCACGCTATCCCCAACAACCTACCTTTTCCCATTTCCCACAGATATATCTGACCACCTAACAGCTGTATATATATATATATATATATATATATATATATATATATATATATATATATATATATAATATATATATATATATATGTGTGTGTGTGGTGGTGCGTGCGTGCGTGCGTGCGTGTGTGTGTGTGCGTGTGCACGAACCTATCTGACAAGCCGGTCCGCTCCAGCGGTGGTCACTCGGGTGTCCGTCCACACATCGTCCGTCGTCGAGACAGTCGCCGGTGGTTGTGTTGCAGCCTTTGGTACATCTGCAGGGGAAGATGCACGAGTCCTGACTGGCCGACGAACTGGCGAATCTACACCGGGCACCTGCAGGACAGTAAATCCATAAATAAGTGTGTACGTGTGCAGGTCTTATATGTGTTGTGTAAAACGTGCGTGCATTCATGCGAGCACCAACGTTAATTATGAAAAAGGTATGACTGAATACGTGCCGATTATTTTTGAGAACGGATGTTATTAAAATACACTGCGTAGTGTTATTAGTGTTAGGCAGCTAGTTCAAGCGATGGCTCATTTGGAAACGAACTGCGAATGTCTTTTTATTAAAATAATTATCATGTGCCAGCAATAGTTTTGAGTTGTTTTATACGTTCTGATACGAAACCAAAATAAGACGTTTTTGTAATTACTTTATATAATGCATTTACCTAAATGTTTTACCTAAAATGTTGACTTAAAATATATATGCCTCGGTGTTTTACACATGATAACGCTAGATGTAGCTTACGAGTCTGATCATCATAATATAGTTTTACTTTAACGAAACATGGAGATATAGTTCACCACACAGTGCAATATATCACAACTGAAACTATCATCTGAGCTGTTAGTTAAGTTAATATTAGTACACAAATCCTGGCGTGGGTGACAACCTATAATGGTTCAGTAAGTTTCTGTTTCTTGAGTTCTTTTGAGATGATTTGCATATTCAAAATGTGATCCCTACATATGCATTCAACACTTCACGGAGTTCTATCTAATGAAAATTTATTCCTTCACAGATGTTCACATCATTTGTAAATTTGATAACACCAATGACAAATGTTAAACATGCATACTGATTCAACGATCGAAAATAGAGACAAACGTCAGACAATATTTTCGACGAAAGGGTTCCTGAACAACGGTCACCCTGCAGACAGTTGACAATACAAGTCCAAGGCAACGGCCAGAAAGGCTTATGATGTTACAAAAGCTAACAAAATCACACACACCAATGATAAACCTTTCGCACGCGTGTAAAATAATTTTACCTCAGCATGATGTTTTGAATCATTGACAAGTAATAAGAGATTTCGTCAGTAGCATATATTGGATGTCCGGAAGGGGGAGAGCGTGCGAAAGGGTAATTAGTTTGCCGTGCGGTTTCGCAATACGTTATTCAAAATTAATTTTTTACACAATTCCAACGCCAAAATAGGGCCATATCTCAGCGCTCCCCTAAACACACCACTGCATTCGTTGTGTTCTCATTATAAGAAGTATTCGCCTTCTTTTCAATTACTTGATGAAGCATTTTCTGTTATAAATGCAAAGCGACACAGTAACCATCCAGTGCCAGTGATTAAACATTGGTTAAACTTTCACTGAGAGACATTATAAGTCAGTTTCAGGTACTGATCGCCAGGTGGCGCTAGGCGTCACCGGGCCTACAGGGTTTGCTGTTAAACAAGTACTCCATCGGCACGACGTAAATAAGATTAGCCTTTTCATTTGTTTTTAATACAAATTATCACCATTATATCCCAATATGAAGAAATGCCTTTAGCACATCTAAAATGTATACCGAGGAAACGTGATGCGAGAGTTACGGGAAGAAAAATGGGAAATGTTTCATCAAGCTAGGACGGCTGAAAGTCATACATGTCACAAACATAGCTCTCACATATCTGATGCTATAACATTATTTCAAAATTTCTTGTATTGTCTAGTTTTTCTATACGTTTCACCCTTTTATGTTTATGTTTAATTAGCACAACTAGCATATATGTTTTACTATTTATTAAATAATAGTTTACTAATTCACATATATTTTATTTTTTATTAATTACAATTGACACAAATATTGTATTGCTGTAGTCGTTTATTATTAATTAACTACTATGTATAATATCATATATTTATTTATTCTGCAATTGCCAACATACGTATTTTATATACAACCTAATATATATATATATATATATATATATATATATATATATATATATATATATATGTATATATATATATATATATATATATATATATATATATATATATATACAATTCTAGAGAAGCGGTGTAAGCGGTCGTAGGAGCGGGTTGCTCGCGCAATCTGGCTGCCACGACGGCGGAAGACACTTGTATTATTATATATATATATATATATATATATATATATATATATATATATATATATATATGCATACATTATATTACACTACATTGACATATAATATAAATTACAATAATGCCATATCTGATTAATTATAGTTTCTCTAGTTCAGTTTTCGTACAACAATAATTTAGCTACACGAATTCATATGATTTTACTTGTACTTTTATTATATTTAGTTCTTGTATTTTTTAAATACTGTTGTAAACACTACTGAACAGAGTTTGTACTTTGGATTTTAGTACCTAAATAATGTGTCTTATTATTATTAGAGCAACCACACTTTAAAAAGAAAGCTGTTACCTATATATGCTGCACTCGAAAGATCAATAGTTTGAACCCTACCTGTGACACAGCCTTCATAGCAGATTAACTCGACCAGAACACCTTGTCTCAGCATAATTGTTGCAATACATTGTTCACGCAAACACGGGATTCGTTTCAGTAATTTATTGACATATTATTGCAGCATATGCATGACGTGATGAAACATCTAAATATGAGTATTGCTTTGCCTGCAGAACGTTTGCAGCATGGTGTGAATATCTATATATTACCGTTCCAAGGATTGATGGGACAATCAACTGTGAATATAGCTATGTGCCTATGTCATATCAGCTGTATGCCATATTTACGAGGTGTTCAGCCTGCAATCAGTGGCGTAGCCAGGGGGGTAGGGGGCCGTGGACCCCAATCCCGGAAAAAATCACGATGGTAGGGAATGGAGGACCAATAACTAGCTGCCTGATTCATAGAGTCACAAAGTACAGTGGGTTTCAGGATGCCTGTGTAAGAATTTTCTTTCACCAGTCCTACCATTTCGGAAACAATTGCCATAATTAAAATAGGATTAAGGTAGAAATTCCCCACTTCTGTCGCTGGCTGCAGCATAAAAGTTGACAGAGGGGAATGAAAATGTCATCATTCTCAATGTCCGTGATGGCTAATGGCTATTAAGGATTCAAGTAATAGTTGCCCGGTTACTAGAATAGGGTAAAATTGCATTTTGTTATTAATAATATTTTCTTGGCATCACTGTCGTCAGGCGTGAGTTGACCGAGATTTCCTTTTCCGTTGTCTTTTTCTTCCTCTCGCATTTCTCTTTCTACGTTCTCTGTCAGCTGTCTCATATTCCTTCTATGCATATTTTTTCCATTATTCTCCCACTCTTTCTAGGTCACTTTTAATGCAACCCCCTATCGCAATTTAGGTCTTCCTCGCCTCCATTACCCCTCCACTTTCTGGGCATCTGCTCTCTTTGCTAGTTTCTAATTTCTCATTTGCTGCATATGACCAGCCCGTGTACTCCTCAACAAGTTCTTCATAGAACTTTCCTTTACTCCAACCTCCACTCTCATTTCATCCATATTCTCTTATCAGCTCTCTTAATATAATAATAATATAATAATATATTTATTTGGTATAGCGCCACATCCATAATCGTTCGTAGCGCTTCACAAAATATTACAATTTAAAAGACATAAAAAGATATATGTATACAATAAGACAAATACTAGTGCTTTAAAATAAATGTAAAAATATGTATAGGTATATAAATAAATAAAATTAGTACGATATTAAATAGCGTAGCACTTTTAAATATATAAATAAATTACGTATTAGTCATAAAAACACATACTAAGCAGTCTAGTGTTTAATACATTGCAATGAGACTGATAAATGACGGTACAGGTATAATCATTATTAGTAATTACTAGTTTGGTATATGTTAAAACTGTAAAATAATAATCATCATAATAATTACGTAACAATAATGCCAATAAATAAGTGTATAATTATGTATTGATAATATTACCAAATAATCTAGTAAAAAATATAATGTTCATGTCGAATTACACTAATATGCGATACGAAAAAAATGTGTCTTAAGTAAACGTTTGAAGATGGTCAGATTGTCACAAGTCTTAATGACCGTTGGTAAATTGTTCCATAGGGACGCAGCAGCGACAGCGAACGAGCAGTCTCAAGCTTTGGTACGGGTACGCTTCACTTCTAACATGTTATTGCTCGCAGAGCGCAGTGTTCTTGTCGGTTCACATAATACACTGGCGCGTCGTTGTGCATGGCTTTGTAAGTGAATACAAGTAGCTTGAAATCAACTCTGCACACAATGGGCAGCCAGTGGAGTTCGCGTAGCAAGGGTGTGGCACTGTCGCTACGCGGGCTACGCATAATCAACCTGGCAGCCGTGTTTTCTATTCGCTGTAGACGGGCGATGTTAACTGCAGACGTACCGTATAACGCGTTACAGTAGTCAAGCCGTGATGTGATAATGGCATTGACAACGCGTTCCTTTGTCGGTCTGGGGAGAAAGCAGCTAATTTGATTAATGTTTCACAGGTAGAAAGAGCAAACACTTATATTTTGCGACACTTGCTTCTTCATGTCAAGGTGCCTATCAATGCAAACACCAAGACACTGAACACAAAGCGAAGCCGTAATTGTAGCCACACCAACGCGAATAACACTTTTATCCACGATTGCATCTGCAGACTTAGGCATATATATATATATATATATATATATATATATATATATATATATATATATATATATATATATATATATATTTTTGTCCCATGTATACTGGTACTACGTGCTCATTGCATTGATATACCTGGTATACATTTATACATAAATAAAAGTACAAATATATATATATATATATATATATATATATATATATATATATATATATATATATATATATATATATCCAAACCCACACCAACAGTCCAGCGTTCACCTAACCATATCACTGCATTTCGTTGTGATCCCGTTATTAGAAGTATTCGCTTTCTGTTCAGTGCTTAATGAAGCATTTGCTGGTATGACAGCATATCTCCAAGCAAACTAACCAGTAGCAAAAAGCCATCGGTTAAACATTTATGATTATGGCCCAAGCTGAAGAACGAAATAACGGTCATTATCATTGGCTGCAATTTTCCACTTAACCAACACCGACTGCCTGAGAGACAACGCAACGACTGCAGCGAGTACAGAACTAGGCAACCTACTACGTCAATGGCTCTAAGTAATTATGCCAGATCACACTGCTTATCAAGTCACACGAGCTGCTGATTACAGTGCAAGTAGGAAAGTACATTTGTCTACCCACGCACTGACCACTGACCAACCGTGCTCGGCAGTACACGATGACCCATTATGTGGACCGGCCCCAGCCAACTAGATCGCTACGCTCGAGTGACCCGCGTGCAAGGCCTCACTGTGGTGACCGAATGTCCCCGTGGATGCCCCACCGCTGGGAAACTGGCTGTCACGACATCTGACATCCACAATGTCGAATGCAGTTTTGAATCTAATATCTAGATTTTCTGTTTATTGAAAACGTTTTGTAAGGTATTATGAGCAATGAATTTTGGAAAGGCTCATTTTAAATATCACCATTATTGTCCAATTTAAGTCCATTCTGTGAACTGGACCTAGTTTGAGACACGAACCACAAAAAATGCGTACAAATTAATGTTTTACTGAAACGACAGCAAATACGTAAACATTATTGGGGATTGACCAATGTGCGATATGTTTGAGATATAATCGCATTGGAGGAGGGCAGGTCTAAATGCCCAAACTGTATAAATCAAGGGCCATCTGCGATTGTGCCTCTCAGCTGAGTGAATCAAGTGAATCAAGTGTCACCGTTATAACAATTTTGTAGAAAATAAATCGCTCTCACCGACGCCCGGGAATTGATGCACTTGTACGTTTGATCGTAATACTTATTCTATGTGCTGGTATATGTGATCGTAGCCTGGATATTCTCTTGATTTTAGGCGATGATGACACGACACATAGCTAACAGAAGGAGGCAAATATTGCGTACATAAACTATCTATACGTCATAGAGCCCTTATAACTTAATATAATAAATTATCAACGGCTGTAGACTATCGTGATAAGGGCAACGGTGGATAAGTAAAAAAAATAGTAATCGACGTAAGCCGAGATTGATGCATCAATTCAGTGTATTATAATTAGTCTGCACAATGGAATCAAAGAAACTGTTAAAGTTCGCGACACATTAAAGCTGTCCACACATAATAATTTCAGGTGAAAACAATAGTGTCATCAGCGGTTAGTTCGCTTTAGCGGTACTTTACAATACAGCTAACTTACGGTGTAGCGCTTACATTTTTCCGGGCGTTAAAAACGTTCCGGTTGACGTTTCTGCGCATGCGCGATATATGTAAAATCATTAATGTGCAGCGAAAAGACAAAGCATTTATGGTATAAATATTACGGGTTGTTCGTTAGGATGTATATAACCTCTCAGCAAAGTTATTTGTCGCAAATTAACACGAGGCAAACAAGTTTTGAGGCATATTTTGATAGCAAGCGTAAATCATGTGACAGTAGAGCGCCATAATCCGTGACAGTGATTTATAAAAAAACGTAATATTTTATTGTGTTGAACGACATTTTAAGAAACTCTTCACAGTAATCATCACAGGTAAGTTAACGAACAGCTCGTGGTATTTATACCGAAAATGCTTTGTTGTTTCGCTAGACATTGGTGATTTTACATTTATTGCGCATGCGCAGAAACGTCAACCGGAACGTTTTTAACGCCCGGAAAAATGTAAGCGCGAGAACGGTAACCCAATTATGTTAATACCGCAGTTTCATCACATCAAAGTAATGCACCCTGTAGCGCGCGCATTGCTAGTAGCAAACGAATGGAAAGAGCCGTAAAAATGTCTTGTGACCATTGTCTGTCGTTCATACGGATTTCTCCTCATAGTTGACTACGACAGTATTGACGTACCAACATAATTCGATTACGGTACGTTACAACTGGGATTGCTGTAACCAGGACAAACTGTAACAACAATATAATTTACTGTGTATATACATATTATTTCCTTTGCGCTTGCTGTAACGTAACGCTGCATCAGAATTTTGTACGTCCGTGTGTTTGTTTGTTTTTGTGTGTGTGTGTGTGTGTGTGTGTGTGTGTGTGTGTGTGTGTGTTGTGGTGTGTGTGTGTGTGTGTGTGTGTGTGTGTGTGTGTGTGTGTGTGTGTGTGTGTGTGTGTGTGTGTGTGTGTGTGTGTGTGTGTGTGTGTGTTTGAAAGTACTGCATGAACTTATTCAGCGTTATCGCGAATATGACACAGCAAAGGTCAACATGTTATCAAAGAGAGGACACACACATACTCTGTATGCCGGCTGTTTCTGTTGTCGCGACCTGCCGCTACAGGTCAACTTGAGGCAATACCGAGTGTAACTTCTACTGCCGCTGTGCCATGACATGGGGTGTGTGGATGGGAGCTGGGTGTCAAGTACAGCAAACGAGTGAAGGTGTATTTCATGCACTTCTGGCGTATATTTCAAACCAGCCACATACAACAAGTCACAACGTAATTGTCAACGACAGCCCCCGAAGAGTATGTTAACGTTAGTGGATGTAACCATAAGTTAAAGAGCGCGTACAATGGTTTTCATTGTTCGCCTAAGACCCAGCACTGTTAATACATTTTCATCGTCATGAAGCTGTTGTTAAACATCTATGTTGAGACACTGGCACGAACGTTTAGATGATGTTGTAAATCTGATTCGCCGGGATGGTCTCGGAAATGTCAGTAAACACGTAATATGATTACATGTTATATTACACACAAAAATAGTAGACACATTCTATGAATAACAAACGGTACACCATTATTTAGAAATATGTCACGGAACTAGTTACAGACAATTCATGCACATCAGAGCTTTGTTATGCGTATATTAATAAAATAATATCTGGATTGGTCAGTAGGCGCTTATTCGTGTCTAACCAGTGACATTGACGAAGGTACCAGGGATATAACGTCTGAACTCCCAATATCTGTGGTAACGTGGAGATATGTTTATCTCCCAATAGTGAGGTAAGTAGGTGCCATTGATGGCATTTAGTATGCCTCAAAGGTGTGGAATTGGGGGTGGTGATGAGCTTCAACCACCCTGCCCCCATATTCACCACATTCACAGCAGAACAACTGAACTGATTCCAAAACAGATAGATCGCAGAATAATGTCTATATCTCGTGGTTACGCGACGCATTAAACCTGGGAAACTAACGTTAAGTTCACATGTATTCTGACTCACATAAACCGGAAAATTCCATAGCTGCAATAGGGCCTGCAAGTGGGTCACGATACATGGCGTGACTCCGCGCGACTGGAGCTTATTGGGACTAAGCGAGACTAATTGGGGACTGGACACAAGAATAATATTCTAACGATGGATGACAGTTGTAGCTTCCGACTGATGAATACTAGGAAAATCAGTCCATAAATAGCTTGTGTTATACGTTTCTTATCTTAAATGTCCGATTTAATATTGAGTTTACCACACTATCATAGGCACATAGCGATTTACGTAGTGCAGATAATCGACACGATGCTAAACTGTATGTGTCTTTTACGGGATTTGCGTTTTACATTGCTGTACGTTGTGGTTTCGATAAGCACCTATATCTGACAAGTTGTCTAAATGCCCATAATCATAACACATTTATACGTTTGGCCCAAACAGGTCGTATTGCGCGAAAACTGGCACTCTTCATTATTAGTCAAGATCGACAAACACATGTACTTGCCGCTATTGCCATGGCAACCACCATAATAATCGATTAAAATTCATGATTTCTGTGATCATTGTCACCGGCAAAATGTTCCACTGCTTCTGCTTGTAATAATCCTTCGGACAATATAACTGAAATACGCTATTTCGGACAGTTCGATTATTACGACCAAAACAAAACAAAGTCCTATATGTTAACATGGAGTATATGGACCTCCTGCCCCCAACTGCCCCCAGCCTCGTTTTCGCGCGCGAGACTTGCAGGCCCTATTAAATAATAATATGCGCACTGCTTATGCAATTGCAAACAGCCGCGCAGACCAGGAAGTAAGCTAAATATGTGACAATCTTATAAAAACAAGCCGCGGTACGACACGCATAATTGATTTCAACTACGCGAACAAGGTGGGGTAACGCTGTGATCTAAACACTCACCTGAAATGCTGGGAATCGTCACCAGAATGATCACGAACGCAGCCAGTAAGACGACTGTAGCGCCACAGCTCTGACGCGTAAAGTGTGGGTCCATTAATCCTGTTGACACGCGCCGACAATTAGGTTTACAGTGTGTGTGACACCGAGACAGGTGTGACTCCGTCCCCCGTGTCCTCGCCACTGACACGCTCCAGTTGCTCCAACCCACTGATCTTATTGGTGAACTGGGTCAGTTCACGCTAAAGGGTCATTACGTTGACCTTACGTGTTTATACACGGGGCGGCGTTTGAAGTGTGCAGCAAAGGACTGAGCGGGTTTGGCGAGCGTCATACATATTACTTGAATTCATTCAGTGAGTTCTCGTACACATTCCTCTGGTTGTGACGCGCAATGGTAGAGATATCCCAATACACCACTGTCTATTATGTACAGAAACAATCTGCTGTTTGTTGGTCATTGTAGTGTAGCTATATCATCATCATCATCATCATCATCATGCTGTCGGTCGAGATGCAAAGACTGCTTCCATCACTTGATTATTGCTCTCCATTTATCTCTCTGCTGTGAGAGTGATGTCCATGGGCTTGTGGTACAAAACCCACCTGCCAGGCATTCGTTTGTGTAGATGGTGATTAGTTGGTGCAGTCTGCTGAACAGATTGTCTCCTCCGTGCTTCCGTACTTCAGCAGGAATTCCATCTCCCACATGTGCTTTGCCATCTTTCAGGCCGGCGATTGCTCTAGCCATCTCATCGAGGTTTGTCTTGGTACTCCGTTCATGTAATTTTTGTCAGCAGCTCTCTGCAGCTCCACTGTCTTGCTTTCCCACCAGTCTGACGTCAGTGAACAGGTGTATTTGTATAGCTGTCTGCAGGCATTTGTTATGCTGCAGTGGTGGATCTAGTGCTCCTGTTTTGCAACACTCTCTCGTGGTCTTGGTTTCTTCTGCTCATAACAGTCTGTAACTCCTGGTCGGTGGGGTCGAACCATTCCTGATGTTTTCTATCTGGCTTGCCAAGATATGTATTGGCTGTGTTGTACCGACCTGCTGCAGAGCTGCCCACTCCTCGTCTGGTGTTGAGCTTTCCTTCTCCTCCCAATGGGCGAAAGCACTGTTTATCTCCTGCTCAAAAATTTCCCTATGGCTGATGAAGTTTTGCTGTGTTGAGCTTGGTTGGCTTACTTGTCCCTTGCCTATTGTGCTTTTGTCTTATTCTGAAAGCCACTTTTGACCTCAGCATCTGGTGATCGGTCCAGCGGTTAGCTCCACGCATGATTTGGATACTGTGGATGTCCATCCTATCCCGACACCAAGTGGTCCTGCGTTCATCCTTCTGCTTGAACATGGTGTTCGTCACTATCAGTTCGAAGTCAGAGCACATAGCCAGTAGAAGCTCGCCATTGGAGTTGCATTTCCCAATCCCATGTTTGCCCATGACTAAGGGTCACTTGTCATTGCCTCTTCCTATCCTCGCATTGAAGTCTCCTATCAGCAGTAGCTTATATGTACGAGGGATGCCACTGAGCACACTTGCCAGCTGTATGTAGAAGGCGTCCTTGTTTTCATCAGGGTTTGTCATTATTGGAGCATACACGCTGATCACTGTAGCAAAGTTGTCCTTGCTCAGACGTAGCCTCATCGTCATGATTCTGTCACTTATTGGCCGTGGCATTTCTGTCAGCTTTGTGACGATATCCATTTTGATAGCACAGCCCACTCCGGCCTCCCTTCTTTCTCCTTCGGGTTTGCCACTCCAGAAGAAAGAGTATTCCAAGTCGGTCAGACGACCAGACTCTGAGTACCTTGTTTCACATAGGCCGGCGGTGTCGATATTGTATTTGGCAAGTTCCATTGCTACTAGTGCCGTACGTCTTTCTGGTCGGTCAGCTGCTTCTCGTTCGAGGAGAGCCCTGATATGCCATTGTGCAATTGTCAGTAGTTGTCTTCTTCTTCTTCTTCCTAGCTGATTTTCCACTGTCGACGGAAGCTGAGGCCGAGCAGCGCGATCCTTGGTAACCGGGCGACGGCCGATCCGGTATGGTGTTTCGTGGAGTTGTACATTTCATGGAAGCTGCCAGCAAAAGTGTTGAAAAGCCGCTGTTTTTTGCAAGTTATTAGCGGCCCTCTCTCGGGGAACAAATAGAGGTCTGACACCGGCAAAAACATGTCAAGACAGGCGCAAACTATTTGTCCCTGCAGTGGCTGGTCGAGAGATGGTGGGAGTTCCATAAATCAACCGCCCTTGATGCTGCCACAGTGACATGGTTTTCTGGTTAGGGTTTGCTCAATTAGCCTTTGGTTATGTCAAGAACCTGTACCACAAGGCAGTGGTGTACAACTCTGCACGGCAGGGGCGTCAAACTCCCCGAGGTATTGTAATAGCAGAGGTACTGCAACACATGCATACCATATACATTGTAATTACTCAGTCAATATTTATGCTAGAGATGTAATGCTGGGCTCTATACCTAGGTTTTTAGGTACACGGAATCAAAATGAAGGGTTATTAATGTTATTCGACAAGTTGCCTTCCTAACACTCGTTGACCGACACCCTGCTCACCCTGATACGATCAAAACCGCAATCGAAAGGGGCCTGTCACTTGCAGAGCTGCAGTTGAGGACGTGCTGATCTTCTCAGCTGACCAGCAGCTCTACCAAATCACCATAGACATACTGTTCCACGAGCCATTATATTTCTTGACGTAATCCCTGTATCGGGGGCATGCACATGCTTATGAAGTTTATTCAGGCCACAGCTATCATTATGGCTGGCAGCGGCTTGAAAGAGGTTCTAGTCGGAACATTTGGAAGTGTTGACAAAATGCTAAATGAAAGACATACCCCCAACACTTTCGTTCCCTCAGAATGCTAGTGGAGGAGTTGTTCCGTGACGTGGTACAGAAGCCCGAAGTTATTTCGTTCACTCGCCTCATCCAAGTGCTTGAAGCTCGAGCAAGTTCCAGAAGGATTACGAAGATGTGGACTGGGATAATAGTGTGAACCTTTCCCGTGGAGGGCTCTTCACCTCTTCGCAGCAGAAACCAAGCTCCCTGGCTGCCACAACTACGTGCCTTCTACGTCCATCAAATAAAAGGTCACAATCCGGAGATGATGAAAAAACTACAGTAAAAGTGCACTCGTGCGTCACATCCAAGGAATGGACATGTTCATAAAAACAACGTGCATGCGGCTGAGCCATGGGCCAGCTGGAACTACGGGAGTGGCAACTGACTACCATCAGATGGTGAAGTGGGCGCTCAGCTTAGCTCTCACTGGAGAAGTATCACAGCATGTTCTGGCTATGAGCAACAATGAACAACACACTCTTCACACTCATCACAAAGTGGAATCTGAGGGTCGAATCAAGGCCGATCGCCTAAGCCTACGCAACACGCTCGACGTCTGTATTAATTCTTTAGATGATGACTCACACTCGGATGGTGCATTGTTGAACATCGTTACTGGACATATCGCTCACCCTGGTCTGAATGCGGATGATTCCGTCAGTCTTAGACAACTGGCGATGAGCAACTTCAAGGCTGGAAGACCAGGATCTTTCTATGATCCTTTCGGCAAACTAGTTGTCACCATGGATGTGACGAAGAAACACTTGTTAGTCGGCAAGGAACATGTCTATGCATGTCTACTTACAAGTCCACGGGAGATCATCATTGACGATGTGTTGGCATACGAGTTAGCTGCATATCCACAATCAGTGTTCAACCCATGCGATGAAATGAAAATCAAAGTCATAATCGACCTTGAAACTGAAATTTCAAGTGGTTATATGGGAGCGTAACTGCCCCATCCCGGAGACCGTTATCTATGATGTTTCTGCGCACCTATATGTGCTCACTTGGCCGTCTGACAAATTCCACGTATATGTGGATGCCTTTTTGTTGTTTATTCATCAAGCTCTTCAAATGTCAAATGTAACTATCGTGTTTGACAGATACTTTCCCAACAGCATCAAGAACTTCACGAGGATGCAGAGAGCTGGATCAAGCCGGGTGCACAAGCTGACACTGGAAATGCCTGCTCCAGCCAAACCAGTCATTCTCACCAATACGAAGAACAAGATTCAACTGAATGCCATTTTTCTCCTTGTGCATT
>JAODUO010001863.1:0-25000 GCA_025642075.2 Ridgeia piscesae | reverse complement strand
ACTGTAGTCATGCTGCATGGCAACCAGGGGCGTCGATCCGGTTTTAAAAGTGGGGGGAGGACAATTAATTACATGGGGACACTTATATTATAATATATGTATGTATTATTTATTATTATATAATATATAATCTTAATATATATATATATATATATATATATATATATATATATATATATATATGGTGCTAATTCTAAAATAAACAAAGGCCTTTATGTTATGCTATTTAAAGTAGTTATGTTGGCTACATATATTTGAAGAGGGGACATGGCTCACCCCAATCACCTAAAATTTGGAGGCTAGACTTTGGACCCATAATTGCTTGCCTCACGGACTTATGTGCATATAAGTCCGTGGCACTAAGTCCATGGCATTCATATTTCCCCTATAGTTCTACTAGTGTGTTCTATTTATATCTATGGTCCGTGGTGACAAGATACAAATGTTACACGGGTGCCTGTGTAGGACTTCCCAATCCCACCATTTGACAAAGAAATTTGTCATCACTCAAATGGGATCAAATTACACAAAGTGCAGGAATCCGCTGGTTCCGCCGTAGGCGATATAAGTATCCACCAGAGCGACCAGGCTGCAATCCAAGGGGTGACAGGACAAACAAAATAAATTAATAATCTATAATGTGCTTGATGGCTAGTGCCTATTAATATATCAACACAAAGGTGCAAATTGATAGAGCCCGGCATGATGAATATTTACTGAACTAAGATCTAGTTGCGGCCAACCAAGTAATTTACCTAATAATTTTCCAGTGGGTAGTCGGAAGTTTATATCTGAACTCGTATATTAATGTTACTACTAAACCGATATAGGGCTTTTAAGAGAGGGGAGTGATCAGCCTCGCTATATGCCTGTCAATTTGTTTTTATGAAGTGAAAAAGTAGGGGACATTTCCTATGCTGTCCCCTCAGGCTGAAAAGTGGGGGACGTGCTCCCCTCGTCCCCCACTGATTGACTCCCATGCTGTGTAGAACTTCCCAATCATACATTTTGGCAAAGGAATTTTTCATCACTCAAATGGGAATAAGTTACACAAAGTGCACGAATCCGCCGCTTCGGTCATAGGTGATTAGCATCATGCAGGCAAGGGGTAAATGTGAAACACAAATTTCATAATTTATAATGTGCGTGATGGCTAGAACCTACTAATAATATCAACACAAGGATGCAAACTGATAGAACACGGCAGCGGCTCAGCCCAGTGTCGCGCTTACATTTTCCCGTTCGTTATACATTTTCCGATTGACGTTTCTGCGCATGCGCGATAATTATAAAATCACCAATATGCAGCGAAACGACAAAGCATTTTTGGTATGAATGCCACGGGCTATTCGTCAACTCTCTTATGATGATTACTGTGACGAGTTGCTTAAAATGTCGTTCAATACAATAACATCTTACGTTTATTTAAATCACCGTCACGCATTATGGCGCACTACTGTCACGTTTGCTATCGAAACATGCTTCAAAACTTCTTTGCCTCGTGTTAATTTGCTACAAATAACTTTATATATATATATATATATATATATATATATATATATATATATATATATATATATATATCCTAACGAACAACCCGTATTATTTATACCATAAATGCATCGTCCTTTCGCTGCACATTAATGATTTAACATTTATCGCGCATGCGCAAAAACGTCAATAGGAACGTTTATAGCGCCGGGAAAATGTAAGTGCAACACCGGCATGATGATTATTTACTGAAAGTGGGGGGACAATTCCTATGCTGTCCCCCACTTTACACGTGGAATTGTCCCCCTAATTTTAAGTTCAGAAAAATTGCGGGGCATGTAACCTGACTCACCGTCCCCCCCCCCGTCCCCCATCGATCGACGCCCGTGCTAGAGCCTAGACATAATATCAACACAAGGTTGCAAACTGATAGAGCCCGGCAACGGCGCAGACCGGCATGATGGTTATTTACTAAAGTAAGATCAAGTTGCGCGGTGTGGCCAGCCAAACAATTTATCTAGTCGATTTTCTAATGGGTGCATGGTCGGAACTTCATATCGCGAGTTTATAGTCTAGATAATCCTTTTTCTGAGCTGAAAAGTGGGGGAGACTATTCCTATGCTGTCCCCCCACGCTGAAAAAGGGGGGACGCGCCCCCCCGTCCCCCACCGATCGACGCCCGTGATGGCAACTATGTTTCTTGCCAGAGTGAGTGGAAGGTGCCATGTTACCAAGGGGCATAGTAGAAAGATAATAATAATATCAGATCCATCAAACTGTCAACATCTTCGAGCAATGTTGAATGTATGTCAATGAGGAACTATGAAACCATCTCTGCAGTAGTCAATATGACTCTGATCATGACAACAGTGACCCGCACAGCAACATCACAGGCGATCCAGCACAAGAGATTCCTGAGTCTGAGCCTTCGACAGAGGTGAATATTTCAGTAATACTTTCGGTAGATAATTACTTTCACCCTAGAGCAATGTTGAATTATTTCCATAACACTTTTATATGAAACAAGTTGATTTACTTTGCTTGCGCTAAAATGTATTTGCAGTTGAGACCACTCGACTTCACAACTAGCTACAATGAGTTTGACATTTTTTCATATTTGTGGTTGCAGTATTTCTACCCATCTACAGGACATCTAAAACTTTGGGAAACACAATACCCTTGAATTGGATGATCCTGTTATCCAGGCCGGTATAAGCACTCGACTTGCAACTTGATTACACAGTGAAGGTTTGTGTATATTATATTACTAGGGATAGATTAGTTACCTTTATAAGCACATTAATGTTAATAAGTGCATTGAACCATGTACAATTAGTTAAGACATTATTATTTACACCGGCCATGGATGCAACAAGCATAGGCAAACTTTCAAATGTATATTATTATTAGGGTGATTAAAAACTGGAGTTTGCACATTGCAACATAATAAAATGGCAAAGTTTGATACTGTGCACATTATATAATTTGTCGTTGAATCGTTCATTTTGTTTCAGATGTTGTTCGTGAGGATGGGTATTTTATGTAGAAGAAGGAAGAACACCTGGTACCTTTCCAGTTATTTAAAAAAATGGACACAGCTAAGTTTGTGGCTGTGGTGTAAGTAGCAAAATGCGATTTAATAACAGCGGCCTTTCAAATGTACTCTAGAAACTGCCCTGGCACAGCTTACAATTGGCTGGACCGCATACAATGGACCCTGTGCACAATAAGGTCAATTGTCAACATGTTGTTGTTCCGCCATTATCCCATGTTAAAAGGCTTGAGTTGTCTGGGAATCTCGCAAAATCTGGCTGTATCACAAACTGACTACATAACAAGACAAGGAAGTGATTACCATATCACGGTGCGTAGTCAAAGTGTGTGAATCCGTCATCAAAGAGCGTCGCGACTTATTGTATTACTGGTTATGCCATACTATTTGACAGGTCATCAATCCGTATAATTTAAATGTTATCGTAGGGTTGTTTACATGTAGCGCATATAAGACGCACGGGTTTTGACAGTGGCGTCTATTTCACGAATTAGAATTACTAATTTTATTTTTTGTATGTACTTCACGCAAAGCAGCTATTGTAACCTTTTGCTTAAAGATAATCTACGGTATATATTCGCTACATACGTAGCACGCAAGCCTTATAACAAAAAATCGTAAATATGTCGGATAGGACTGTACGTATCATAATTTTATTATTATCACCATGAATCAAGGACATTTTTGTATAATTCGAGGGGAGACGTAAAATAAGCCAAACTATACATACCAGAGGTGCAGGACAATAGTCCAGATGATTTTCGTACTAGTGTGTGCTCCAAATCGGAGTCAAAAGCAAGTCCATTGATAAGATAACTAAGGAAGGTGTCTATTAAAAATAAACCAATACGGTTCTCTGTCTAGATCTGTGTGTTTCAGAACCACTCTCTCCAACTATTGTGCATAAATGGGGTTTCAAGGGGGTTATAACTTTTAAATGTTTAGGCACATATGTAGCTTTGGCTACACAACAATTGCTTTACACTTATTGCTCTTTATACACACCTAGTTAATGACGTTATGCAATTAATCCTCATACAATTTTAATCACGGCTGGATACTACTTATATAAAAGAATCCTATATTACAGTTACTTACACTTATCAAAACGTTTGCATACATTATATTTATAGCTATACATTTACAATTGCGTTCTGTTAACGTGGCGATAGCTGTATATTTCAGGGTGAAATGTCTCATGTCAAATGTCGGTTCAGTGAAGGGATTTGGGTTAAAAAGATGATATATGCTATGGACTAATATGTACATTTATTGATCAAAGATATTGAAAATCAAATCACAGTAGCCTGGAGTTGGGTGGATATTTTGTTAATGTTCCTTTATAGCAGTCAACCACAACTCTGGAACAGTAGATACCAACCGACCTGAATAGAGCCTAATGAATGAATGTTTGTAAAAGCCTTATTGCGTGCATTGTAAATTTATATTTTATATCAATGTTTCAGCACATAAAATATCTTAAAAACACACACTTTCAAACATACCAAACTATACAATGTCACTAAACGTTTTACTTTGATTTACGAATATCTCATCAGCTGTCTTAGCACATGCTATGAAATAATTAATATAATATATATATATATATATATATATATATATATATATATATATATATATATTGCATTTACACGCTGTCGATGTTTGCCTCCGGAAACCAGTTATAGATGGTTTGTTTAGTTCGGAGAATGATATTATGCATACAAATCTACATTTGGCTGCATTATTTTATATGTAGGTATTATAATTGCAAAGTGAACTGAATGTCAGCAAGTGGTCCGTGTGGCTGTCTTTTCCCAATTCAACTGAGCAACTGTTTCAATAAAATACGTGTCATAGGCATAGTCCACTTTTTACGTCGACACCAACTTGAATATCGGCTATCTCCTATGATTCACGGTGTGCTATTTTCTGCGGCTTCTGGACTCTACAATGAGAATATTTTTTTTATTACATTGACTTGATTGAAACACAAATAAAAAACAGCCAACAGCATAGAAAACAAACACAATACCACGAAAAGGGGGGCACTGAATTGTAGTATTCATGAGCTTACGTATTCAGCAGTAATTTATTGCGCTATGTGTTTTAGCATAACAGCAACATATCATACAACTCTTAACATGTCTAACATTAGCAACATTCGCCTAAAGGTATTGCTCTGCTCATATTTTATATTAGTAAATCATCAGCTGCAGATAGAACGCAAAGCTTTTGGTCTTACTTAGCCCTGGCTTAAGCTAAGCGTCGATACGATCATTTGATTCCGCCTGTCTACTTTCCAAAATTCTTGATGCAGATAACCGTTCAAACAGTATTTTTGTTAATAAATAAATGACATAATCTGTGTAACAGGAATTAATACATCATACTGAAAAGTTTTGTTCCAGCAAATGCACAACGAAAACATATTGCCTTTGGCATGAGCCTGAGACGAAGTTTGACAAAAAGCCTTGGCTTGACTTGGCGCTCTACCTCTTCGCCTTCGGGCATCGATGAGCCAGTTGTACCGTGACCCGACATGGCATAGAATTTTATTTTATTAACTAAAATAATCACTACTTTTAATACACATCTATAATTATATCGAAAGGTGTCAATCACTTAAACCTACACTTACCCACACTGACATGGATGTTACCATCATTCACTGTCAGAACTGGCGGCAGTCGCGTGACTTCACAAGTTGATTTCGACAAACATCTTGCTGTCAAATAGTATAGCATAACCAGTAATATAATAAGTTGCGACGCTCTTTGATGACGGATTCACACACCTTGTCTGCCCTAAGAAATTATTGTGATGTACACAAACAGCAGAGTAATCTGTTTCGTTTTGCAAAACAAGACTAAGGTGTATTTAAAACGGTAACCGCGCATATCTCGATTAACCTCTTGCCTCCAGCGTTGCATAGACGATATATGAGATTTACACCAACTCTAGAAATAAAAGTATAGTATAAACGACACCTGGGTTCGAGCCTCAACATGCAAGCCTTCAGAGAGGAACGTATCCATCCGCTTAGACATAGGTTCACTCCATATCAGGTAGATTTTGTTAGTTGTATTGTTGCAGTAAACACAACCTTCCTGTCCTTGGGACCGTGTCGGTGGAATGACGTAACCTTACTGGTTGATCCGTATGATCATACTACAAATCCATGGTCACCTTAATCCATGCAATAGCGCACATGCCTATCTGCATTTTCCTTTGGTCACTAATGTAGATTGTCCAGTATGTTCCTATTCATTAATTGATTGTTTGCTTTGTACGCGTTTGTGCCACAAGCCTTGTGAACCTAACGGCGCAAGGAGTGAGTAAGGGCTGAATAATATATATATATATATATATATATATAATATATATGGGTCAACTGTCACATACACCCTCTTATGCAAAGCAACAATGCGAGACCAATGTAGATTGAAATAGGCCAACTTAATGACATTTAGTTTATTTATTTACACCTGATGTAAACATAACACCACATATACATCAATACATTGTCACAGTAAGCATGCTGGCACCTGCGGTATTGGTACTCAATACCTACATGACCTAGACATATTAACAACCACCAACACTAACTATGTCCATACACTATATTTATAATTGACAACATATCGGTGGGGGTCACTACGCCACCAAGTCACCCCATATGTAACAAACCCCCACAAGACAAGGTTACGTCGCTACGCCACCCCTGTGGCAGCAGCTGTAGCAAGCTGTCTCGCCAGATCAACCAATGATGGGTCCGTCGTCTGCGCTGGGCGACCCTTGGCTTTTTGACGGGCCGATTGCCGCACTGGGGCCATACTACAAATTGCTATGTAAGCGCTTGACAAACATAACACAACGGAAAGAGTCCACGTTGTATATGACAACCAACCACCTCCAATGTCATCATGTGCATATTATCATACCCCCAGGACCCACAGACTCATAGTTGTATACATTAAAGCCAATTACATCGCCCGATAAATATCACTGTGACTTGTTATGCAAATCTCCAAAATGTGTAGCATTATTCAAATTGCAAAGGGGGATTGCATTTAAAGTGACCTAGAAAGAGTGGGAGAAGAATAACAGAAGGAATTGGAGACTGCTGACAGAGAACGTAGTAAGAAAAAATGAGAGGAAATAAAAGGCACTAGAAAACGGATGCACGGTTTTATTTTCTTTAATATGAATGGAATTCATAGTCAAGAAAATAACGAGACAAAATTGCAATTTGACCCTAGTTTAGTAACCGGGCTACTACTATGTTGAATACTTAATTTTAACTTTTATCCGTCATGCACATAGAGAATAAATAATGACGTTTTCATTGCTCTGTCAACTCGTACGCTGCGGCCAGCGACAGAAGTGCAGAATTCCTAATTTAATCTTATTTGAATGACGACAATTTTTGCGAAAGGGGAAATAAAATCTTACACAGGTATTCTGAAACCCACTGTACTTTTTGTGACTATGAATCAGGCAGCCAGTTATTGGTTATCCGTTTACACCATCCTAATTATTTTCAGGGATCGGGACCGTAGCGCCCCTCTGGTCAGTGTATATAGCTATATGCACGTAGTAATGCAATACTCACGAAATGTTGTATGTACACCGATAATGTAACAGTTATGCTGTTTAATCAATGTTGCTCAACTATGTACACTTTCCAACGATGGGTAAAGTCATTATAATCATGACAACATACAATTGACGTAATAATCTGCAAAGACCCCGCCAATGCGGATACGTAAAAAAATTGGCGACCAGTTTCACTTTTAAATACTGATTACAAGATATTATCCAAAGATAAGACCCTAAGATTACGGAAAATAATAGGTGAAATAATACACCCAGATCAAACCTGTTCCATACCCGGGAGAACCATACAAGATAATGTACACCTAATCAGAAACATCGTGGAATACACAAATGATAAAAACATGCCAGCTGCGATTATTTCTCTGGACCAGTCCAAAGCCTTCGATAGGGTATCACACGAATATTTGTTCAATGTGTTGCGTACCTTTGGAATTAAGTCCCATTTTATATCACTTGTTAAATTATTGTTTACAGACGTAGAATCTAGAGTTCTGGTAAATTGTTATATTTCAAACGAATTCCCCGTACAGCGCAGTGTACGAAAAGGATGTAGCCTCTCGCCTTTATTGTATATGTTGTGTATAGAACCCTTTGCTCATAGGATACGTATGGATCCCATTACCAGGTACAACTGAAACTGCAACAATTTGTCAACATGCAGACGACACTAACTTGTTTATCAGCGACACAAGATCGGTCAAGTATATTCTAACATTAGTGACCTTATACGAAAAGGTAACCGGTGCTAGTCTCAATAAGGATAAAACCTTTGGGATGTGGTTGGGACGCTGGCGAGGGTGTTCAGAAGAACCGGGTGGTCTAAAATGGAGCAGTGATTTCCAGAAATGTTACGGTGTGTACATAGGTACGACAGGCGCCGATAATAAGACTTGGGGGAAAGTCATTTCTAAATTTGAAAAATACGTGACCCTACATAACAGGAGGGAATTATCATTTAGGGGGAAAAGCGTTATACTGCAAACTGTGTTGTGCAGCTCTATTTGGTATATAGGGAGTCTTACATCAATGCCAAAAAATGTGGGGAACAAATTGGCATTTACTTTTCTTTGGAATAACAAACCCGATGCTTTGAAAAGAGAATCACTATTAAACACATACGCGGACGGAGGACTTAATATCGTAGATAATAAAACTAAAATAGAATCTCTATTTGTCAAACAAGTTTTGCAATTAAGTAAAGAGCATAGGGCCAAGTGGACCTTCTTAGCAGTGTATTGGTTGGGTAGACACCTCAGAGAGTATGTAGCCTCCTTTGCCTCATTATCAATTCCGCATGCAGAACAAATACCCAAGTACTACTATAACACCCTAAGAGTATTTCGTATGTTTGTGCACATGATCCCAGATTTTATGGGCCGACAATCTGTGACAACAAAGTTTATTTATGGCAAACTAATACAACGAAAACAAATCAAACCAAGAGTCACCAGGGTATATCCTACAATTGTCTTTGCCGAAACGTGGAAATGGGTGCAATGCACTTTTGTACATCCCTGATATAGGGACCTGGCATGGAGAATAGCGCACCAGATAATACCTACCCAAAGTTTGCTATATAAATACAATATATCTAGAAACATCAAATGTTATTTATGTAAAAGGCAACCAGAAACCATTACACATTTATTCAATGAATGCCCTACTCTCAGGGGGTTATGGTCTTTCGTGGAAACGACACTTTTTCATCTAACAGGATGCCAGGTTACCATTACCCTTAATGCAATAAGGTTTCATATTTTTCAACATAATAATAACAATAATAACAATGATATGTTGATCCTTCTGATTAATCTGGACTATGCGCAATCTAAGCAAACACGAACACAAAAAAGTGACAACGCTGAACGTTAAGGCGATGTTCATACGTAGCCTGACACTGCGTATTCAGGCTGATTTCAACCGTTTAGAAAGACACATTTTCAATAAGTATTGGTGTCGAGGCAGCGCCTTAGTGCGAGTTGAAGGAAATTCAATAACAATTATGCTGCGCCTCCACCCACCTTAAATTTCATTGTGCTTGGACACGAGTTATGCAATGTCATCCATGCTCAACTTCACCAACTTTTCCAAATTAATCCATATGTTTTAGAATTCTATCATTAGAACACGTTAAATGCGCCTCCTTTGAGTTTCTCTAGTAACGCCAAGTGGAAAACGATCAGAGAACCGCCAACTGACAACCCGGTCCGGCCGAGACGGCACAGTCCAATCTGCACGTAGACATATGACACTGCGAACAGCGAGACGAAGCAGCTGACCATCTTAACACCTCGAGCGATATGCCTGCACAGCGCGATGCGCCTTCTTTCAACGCCCCGCATAGACCGTGAGCGCTAGTTTTCAACGCCGTCGCCCCACTACGTCGTCGCCTTATCGACGACCAACACTCGCGTGGACTACACAACAAGCACAACTCGAGAACTCGACAACAGCAAATCGTGCGCGGACAGCCACTCTCTGCCGTGGCTCACGACCGTCGCACGTTACAACATTACGCAACATGTACGAGAGCGCCAGCGACCGACGTCGCTTCTTTGTTTCGGCCGCATCTTCTCACACCTCGAAGTGCCCGGCCTTTTGAGTACGATCGTGCATCAGGAACGTATTTACAAATACGCCGAACGTTGTATACAGTGCGAGTCTCTTTTCATCTGCCATTTTACATAATTGTATGAAAAGAACTTTAGTATACAATAGAATAATGTTTATTACAATATACGAAAAATATGTACATATTCAACCATGCGGACACTTGACACAAAAAGCTACATGACGACCAACATGAGGAGATACCTTTCACGGACAATAGCCTGCCAGGCTGCAGCATCAGTCTTACGTCAACTATATATATATATATATATATATATATATATATATATATATATATATATATATATATATATATATATATATATATATATATATATATATATATATATATATATATGGTGGTTTGCCTTGCTTTGTGCTGGTCAGGTCTTTCACCAGCTGGTAAGTTTTCTTGCTGTTATTCTTCTTCATGTCCTGGCACTGCTCTTCAGTCCAGTTCATCATTGCCTTTTTCTTGCCTTTCTTGATTTCTTGGTTGGCTGCCCTGTACTGCCTTACTCCTTCCGCATCTTTCTTCTTCTTCTTCAACTCCTTTCGTTTGTCGCACAGATCAAGTAAGTCAGCTGTGACCCAGGGCTTCTTGACTGGGCGATGTTTGCCAAGGATCTCACTGGCGGTGTTGGTCACTGCTGTGTTGAAGTTGATGATCAACGTGTCCATGTCTGTACCGTCAGCATCCAAAATGGTGAGCGCTGCAAATTTCCCTCATATCATTGCGTGGAAGTCTTCTGCTACTTCGGGTACTTTCAGCTTCTCAAGATCAAATTTGTTCATGGCGTGGCCGAGTTTCTTGACCATCTTCAGATGTAACTTGAAGGTCATCATGACGAGTTCATGGTCGCTTCCAATGTCGGCTCCAGGAAAGCTCCGTGTCTTGGCAATGTTCACACTGGATCGGAAGCGCTTCCTTACCATGATGCAGTCTATCTGGTTGTGGTACTTTCCATTTGGGCTGTGCCACGTGGCTCTTCTGGATGCTTTGTGTGGGCCAAAGGTGTTCGCCAGCATAAGGTCGTTGTAGCTGGCAAATTCCAGGAGCCTTAGGCCTCTCTCATTTGATTTGGTGTTGCAGTATCTTCCACATGTGTCTATCCAGTTCTCATAAGCATCTTCTCCTACCTTGGCGTTCCAGTCGCCTTGCACTTCTAGGATATCTTTCTTTGGAGTTTGGTCAAGGAATTCCTGCAGTTGTTCGTAGAAGTCTTCTACATCGTCATCGTCTGATGTTGGGGCATACGCCTGTATGATGGTGATGTTGAATGGCGTTGCCCTCAGGCGGATGGTGATAAGTCGGCTGGAAATTGACCGACAACCCATGATGCAGTTCACACTGTTTTTGTGAATGAGGAACTCGAATCCTTGTTCATGTTTGTCGTCTCGACCACTGAAGTACAGTTTGTGTCCTTCCGGTATGGGTTGATTAATGGTTGTCATCATCATGTGGCGTATCTTTGGCGGATGTCGCATGGCGGAGCCCATCCCTCTCCATGCCTGACCACAGCCGATGTCCTCCATCTAGGTGGCTCGCCTTGGTCGCGAACACGTGGTCATTTTAATTCGTCTGGGAACTCTTCCGCCCTGGCCAGTGACCTGCGTCTAGGAGGTCCTTCGCCCAGTAGTGCCGTGTTAACACCACCCCCTCACATGGTTTGTCCGCCAGCTGAAGCGGTTTGCCGGGGCATGGCGCTTGGAGCCACATGTGAGAGATTTAGAGGATGGATGGAGACCAATGATGCCTGTCCACCCAAATGTGCAGCATGCCAGACATCAAAGGTAGTACCCCTACCCAGAGCCCCCTATACCCCTAAACTATTCAGGTGTGAATACATATATATATATATATATATATATATATATATATATATATATATATATAATATTGCTAATGAGGTTAATATTTCAAATGTATATGTTTATTTGAGCATCCTATCACTAAGTATTGGCATAGTGAGATTTCTTATGCTAATCAATATGCTGCTTATAGTGACTAGTTCGTTTTAAATATATTTACGCAGAAACATCGCCAAGAGACATGTCAATGTTGACAAACAGATCGGCTATATACATAATATGTATATAGCAAATCTGTAATACCGTTTTGCGACAAGTTTCAATAACCTTTACATATGCTTTGTTAGCAGTATTACATATAGTACATAATATGTACTATATGTAATACTGCAAAACGGTATTTGTACCGAGTCAGTTAACTTGTTGTATAAATACTTACATAAAATACGTCACTGAAAACTCTCGCAGGAAAATAGTAAATTATGTTAAGAGTACACTAGCTTCCACCGTGGGTGCAGAACAATTTATTGGGCCATGAAGACAGTTGAATAGAAAATGTTGCTAAACGTCACACACATAATCCGGAAAAATTGACAAATAACATCAGTAATATTGGATATAAAGTGCTATTTCAAAGTCATACCATTCTTGATATCACATTATATTGAAGATATTAACATTCTGTAAACGGTTTCTTGTTATCTATTTGGATTCGTTATAGTGCAAGACCCCTACTGGGGCATCACGCACTAGTATGGACGGTCAGTTTCGGGATGGCTGGCTTCATGTTATCTGGAAGTGGAATAAGAGTATTTGTGCTTGGGAATAATGGATTGGGGTGGGTTGGATGTAGAAACGTACATGTCAATGACGGGGAAGGGTTGGGGTGTGGTAGGGACGGGGTGTGGAGGGGGACATGGGTGGCGGTGTGTATTGTTTATTGGAGGTTTCTGATGGGTGCAGTTGTCAGGTTAATGTCCTCCAATTCACTCTTGAAGGCGTCAAGACTGTTGTGGGTAAATACATTATATGGAAGTCTGTTCCACTGGGCTAGTGTTCGGGGAAAGAAGCTGTATTTATAGTAGCTGTGGGAGGTGGATATTTGTCTGTATTTGTGTGGGTGGCTGGATCTTATTTAGCTGTGTTTGGGCATGAGATATTGGTTGGGATTGATGTCTAAGAGATTGTTTGTTATTTTATACATGGTGAAAAGTCTGGCCTCAGCCCTCCTCTGTTCTAGGGTTGGCCAGGAGTTGTATACATACAATCGACAAGCACCATCATAAACATGGTAAATCATTTTTTGCAGGTCCCTCCACAAATGGTAAGTATGCAGTTCTGTATAATAATAGCAATATATACACACAATTATTTAACTACTAATTAATACATGAACATGCGATAATAATTATTATCAAACAACAAAAGTAATTATTCAGCAACAACATAACTTCCTAATAATAGCAATGTAGTTCCATGGTGCATATAATTACATTATTGCACATGCATCATTTTATAAAATTTAAAAAGTTACAACATGGAAAACGACAGTATCATTGGTAACGAATCGCTGTTATCTCTGTATATACATAACGGAGTTTGCTATTCTACAGTAACAAAGTAAAAAAGACTAAACACAACGTTAGAGTTGAGTTTGTTATTGTTTACATATAACCAAACAAGATAAGTGTTCAACACTTTACTTAGCAACATTGGGGACTCGCCATTAGTATTTGTTATCTACGAATTCTTATTAATATGTACAATTTGTGGATATTCAGCTTTGAACTAAACACTTTACATGCGAACACAAGTTGTCGATGTTGCCATGTCGTCAACGTTGTTAGGCACTGACACCGGTGCGACACTTGTGTAGCGTAGGCCTCACTGAAAGTTGGCGTACGTGTCGAACTGAGACATGTAGGCCAGCGCCAACTCGTACAGGAACCGGTACTGGGACTGCAACAGATAGTTTCAGATTGTTCAGTGGCTGAGCAACACAGCAGTTCTACGAAGAATATCATCGTCGTTATACCATCAATATCACCGCCGCATCGATTACCCAAGCTCCCTGAGGTGGCAAAACGTTTAACGTCACATCCGCCTGGGAAATTAAAGCTCTGTCAATGTTGCCACCCATCGGACTGGCTTTACCCCCAAAGTGCATACGCTGATTGGCTCTCAGGCCAAATACAAAATACAAATTTAAATAAGAATATATTGGGTTAAGATAATACTATACTATTGAAAGTATTCAGCATTAAACTTTCACACAAAAATAAACCGAAATACAAATAAAGAAGGAATTATGGCAGGATTATTCTCGATTACACAGGCTCCGCCTGGCCTAGTAGGAAGTACAATTTAGCCGTAAACCATGTAATGATGGTGTTGGCGGCATTAGTGTTGTTACTAGATGTTGTTGTTGGTGTTGTTGTATATGATGGTTGGGAGTGGTGGCGATGTTGATTTGTGGAAATGGTGGGTGGTAGATGGTTTGGATGGTGATTATAAGGGATAGTAACATATCGGGCTTCACCTTTGGTTCTGTGTGACTCCAAATGTAAGGCCGATTAAAAACTGGCGAGGGATGTAGTATAAATGGAACCATATTAACCAATTAATGACATCTGGAATAATCGATCAATTAACCACGACCGAGAGACTACGACGGTGACACTGACCAGGTCGTTGACGAGTTGAGGTCGGGTTGTGCGGACGTGTTGAACGGCGTGGAAGACGTCCACCTCCTGCTCTATCTTCAGGTGCTCCAGCATGTAGCTGGCGGCACACACGAGTCCACAGCGACCGGCGCCGTCCCTGGCGTTATAGAAACTACATTAACACGTTCCGTGGTATACAGTATACATTTGTTTATCTTATCGAAGTTCCCGTAATTGAGAGTAACAAATCACGAACGGGTGCTATTTCCTCCCGAATGCATATCATAAATATGACACCAATTGCGTGGTGCAACATGAACAATTTACCAAAACGAAACTGTTTATGCAGTTAAAGAATAACAAATTAAACAACATCACACGTTGCAGCAATGACTGCTAATAATATAATATTATATAAGCCACTAATATTGTTTAATGAATATATATATATATATATATATATATATATATATATATATATATATATATGTATATGTGTGTGTGTTTGTGTGTGTGTGTGTGTGTGTGTGTGTGTGTGTGTGTGTGTGTGTGTGTGTGTGTGTGTGTGTGTGTGTGTGTGTGTGTGTGTGTGTGTGTGTGTGTGTGTGTGTGTGTGTGTGTGTGTGTGTGTGTGTGTGTGTGTGTGTGTGTGTGTGTGTGTGTGTGTGTGTGTGTGTGTGTGTGTGTGTGTGTGTGTGTGTGTGTGTGTGTGTGTTAATGCATGGGTTCTTTAGATTTATGTCATGATAACAATATTACAGTAAATAACAAACGAAGGAAACTATGAACTACAGAGGAACTATGAACGAAGTGTTCGTCAGTGCATGCATAGCATTAAGTGGCTCACTAATACAGCCGGAACTACTTACGGGCAGTGCATTGTAATTGGTCCATTTCCGCTCTGCTGCTGCCATTTCTCGACGAGATCCAGTAGATCGAGGACAACCGTCTTGGTGCCTGGCACAGACTCGGCCTTTGTCCAGCCGGACTTCAGGTGGAAGTGTTTCACGACGGTCGGGTCACCTGACGACTGACAGAGGCAGTGACTACGTAGTGTGAGTGTTATTGTAACATGGTTATTATCAAATTCTCTCTCTCTCTCCCTATATATATATATATATATATATATATATATATATATATAATATATATATATATATATATATGTATATATATATATATCCCCGTTATATCGTTGAAATCTATACGGAAAAGACCTGAACATATGTGAGGGTCCGTCCATGATTATGACTTTGATGATGTGCTGTGTTCAATTTGTGATTGAATTATTTCGGAAAAACACAGGACAGCAACGAAATGCAGTACCTGAACATAAACAGTGATCGTTTGCAGTATCGTATATATCTACACAAACGCCAGTGTACACGTATCCCCGTCTTATCAATTCAACGTACCCGAGCAGATTTGATGAGTTTGAACTCTCGTACTGTGACGTTCGCATTCTCGCTGACGTTTGTTTCCAGGAGTTCAACCTCGAACGGCCCATACTGAGACTTGTCGTCTTTCTTGACTGGCCAGTAGGTGGCGCACTGCAAGGCGAGAAACAACACAGTTTAATATTTTAACTTATTCACCGCTGATTTGATTTAAGTAATATGAACTGTACGACATTCTCGGTACAATGTAATATAACATTAAGACCATGTCGTACATTTACAACGTTTTATTTATTAATAACAATTATGTTCTTAAGCTAGTCACATGTATGTTGAAGGTTAAAGTGCAAAATATTGTTATGCTACTGTTGTAAGCCAAGTTTTAATGACAAATCACTTTGATGTTCTCCTGGGTCTAAATTCCATACGTTTATTGCAGCAGACTGTTAAATTACAAATTAATAAGCTGAGTTATTCCGGGAAGATAAATAGATACACTTGTTGTAAACATATTGCATACGACAATGAATTCCGGCATGCTGGCGTGGTGCAATGTTTACATTCTGGTCTGGTGTATTGTTTACAGTCTACTGTGGTGTAATGAATATGGCCTGTGTAAGTGACACATTGTCCACTCACGTCATCCGTGTCGGATTCAACGTCGAGCATGATGACAGTGTGAGACTCGTGATCATACAACAACCTCCACATATCAACCACGGTTGATGTCATTGGCGACTGGGCGACGATGTAGGCATTGCGTTCTTTGTAACCCTGAAACAGTGCGAACATGGACTTATTCGACCAGACTGTAAATCACAATTACATACTGTAACATATACAAATAAGCGGTTAATATCGCCCATCCCCAAACAATATATCACGATAAACTATCATCATATGCGCCGGCATCAGGGGGCTTGGGACTTAAGCTCACATGTGCCTACAAATGTGTTGTTAGACATCAGGAGATATGACTAGCCTTATATTGTTAGGGAAGGGATGTTAATTCTAACACAAATTCCTGTTGTGTGAGCTGGAGATGCAGTTTTTGTGAAGTTGGATATTTTTTGGAGAGCTTGAAAGTAAGTTTTTTTGGCAAACGTAAAGCGGGTACAATTGGAGGGTTCTGTGCACTTGAAAAAGTTGAATCTCATCAAGAAATATATTCTTCAGTACCCTTCCCCTCCTCATTGTCTTCCGATGTCATGACTTGACAGCGACTGGTGCTGGACCTCTTCTTCAGCATACTCACTAATAATTTCATTCCGGCGCTTGTGGTTTCCGTAAACATTATTCGGCAAATACATTAAATCGGTCTATATATGAATTTGTATCCTGTAGGTTATTATTAGAACACAGTTATATTCATGTACAATAAATTAATGTTATAGATAATGGTTTAAATATATAACCGATGGGATGTGACAAGTTAGAGACACAGTCAGGAAAAAAGAAGAAGGATAGCGAACGAACTCTACATCACTAAACAAAGAAAGAAATACGGAAAGATATGACCGAAGAGATGATGACGAAAAAGATAATAGATAATCGGTGAGGAAAACTATTATTATATTATGTTATGTTATGTTATGTTATGTTATGTTATGTTATGTTATGTTATGTTATGTTATGTTATGTTATGTTATGTTATGTTATGTTGTTATGGCATGGCATGGCATGGCATGGCATGGCATGGCATGGCATGGCATGGCATGGCATGGCATGGCATGGCATGGCATGGCATGGCATGGCATGGCATGTATGCATGTCATGTCATGTCATGTCATGTCATGTCATGTCATGTCATGTCATGTCATGTCATGTCATGTCATGTCATGTCATGTCATGTCATGTCATGTCATGTCATGTCATGTCATGTCATGTCATGTCATGTCATGTCATGTCATGTCATGTCATGTCATGTCATGTCATATCATATTACACTATACATATCTGGATTAGGCATTGTTGACAATGCCGTGTCTGCAACATTTCTCTAAGCTACTTACGTGCACGAAGACAGCGTTAATGTAATTGTTCCCTTCCTTGTACGGAGTCATCAGGTACGGGCGATGTTGATCGTCTACATGTGAAAACAAAATAATAATGATAATAATGATAATAATGATAATAATGATAATAATGATAATAATGATCATAAGGATGATGACGATGATGACGATGATGCCGATGGCCGATGGCCGATGGCCGATGGCCGATGGCCGATGGCCGATGGCCGATGACCGATGACCGATGACCGATGACCGATGACCGATGACCGATGACCGATGACCGATGACCGATGACCGATGACCGATGACCGATGACCGATGACCGATGACCGATGACCGATGACCGATGACCGATGACCGATGACCGATGACCGATGATGACGATAATATGATGACGATAATACCAATAACATAAACATGATAAACACAAAAAACGTGAATTGTATCCAGCGGGATGCAATATAATATTGGGAGCAGCCCTGGATTAAACTTGTCCCACGAAGTGATTGGAGGCTATCTAAGGTCGCCATTTCCCAGGGCTCCTGCAGTAGACGTGGACAGTCATCTGGCTGGGCTCAGGCCTATTTACGTAAGATGCGGTGACCTAGAACTGGCAGTTCCACCATCTTCGTTGACATTGCAACAGTATCTCTGTTGGTTACACAATTCCCGCCCGCCCTTCCTTTTCTCGACTGCTGTGTCCTCTTTCCATGTTGGAAGCTACATGTATTTTCGTATCTCACGTGTGGAATTCCTACTTATATATTATTGATGTAAGCCGCTGATTGTTCGACAGGATTTCCGTTATGCTAATGTTTTGCCCATCTGTTGTAGTTTGGGGGTTGAGTTATCCCCTTTACGTGCTACCTACCTAACTGTTATTTCAGCATGCAAGCATATATAAGTCAAATGAAAAGTATACAAACCGGGAATGATTTCTATCACGCGATTCTTTCCAACGTTGCTTGGTTCCAGAGCAGCGCAGTGAGTTGTCTTCGTCAGGGGCTTCAGTGCATTGAGATGCTGCAGTCGAACAGACATATTCGTTTTAAGACTTAAAATGTTGTGGCTCATGTAACTCATCCTAAACACACACACCCACATGCTCGCACGTACACACATATAAGTCACTAAACTGCTGCTATCACAGATGGTACCCCAACATAATGACAGCCATCTATCTACCACTAGTGTTTTGAACTGAAAACATGTGCAGGATATGGAAGAAACTAAGTTGAGAAATAAGTCGGCATTGTCATGGGTATAGATGTGTAGCTGATACTGGCCTAATAAGCACTACTTACAGGGCTTTACACTTTACCCGTAACACACGTTGTCTAATAGAAAAACCAACCCGTTATTCAAAAGCAACTGCGTCGAGTCGTCGCTGATTGTTCTTTCTTACACAAAGCTGCATGTTTGAACGCCAAGTTTCTATAATGAGGTTCCGGTAATGAATAGCCATTGTACAACAAAGCAAACCTGAAACTGTTTGCTGAGTTTCGTGTCACGACACAGTTCATCAAAGGCATCCTTCAGTTGCGAGGACGGTACGACGGTGACTTCACTCGACTCTATGATAGCTTGGTAGACGTAAACGTACTGGTCCTAGCAACCAACGACAACACAACACGTATTGGTCCTAGCAAACAACAACAATACAACACGTAGTGATCCTAGCAACCAACACAATAAACACAACACGTACTGGTCCTAGCAACCAACAACAACACAACACACAGTAGAATTTACCTTCGGCACGACACGACATGCACGATATGACATGACAATATGACACGACATATCTAACATGGTAACGTTAATGCCATCGATTACAATGATTAAAATGTCGACAAATTGTTGTGTTTTATTCAAATACGATATTTATTTGATACTAAATTACAATACATTTATTTCCTTTAGGTCCACCTGAAATCAATATCATGACAAATAAAGAGTGTAGTTATTATGAAGACTTGATAAGAAAAGTTGCGTGTTGATAATTATCTCACCAGCGTCTGCACCATGCTGATTCTCTGAGTTCGCAGCAGGTTGACGCATTCGAAGACGTCGACGGCGCCTTCGGCCGCTGCCTGCTGCGTCAGGATGTCGATGGCGATGAAGGTCCCCGTCCGACCGACACCGGCACTACGGGGAAACACAAGACAAAATAACAAAGACGAAATAATGTAGTAATTATCAAAGGTCCCCGTCCGGCCGACACCGGCACTACGGAGAAACACAAGACAAAATAACAAAGACGAAATAATGTAGTAATTATCAAAGGTCCCCGTCCGACCGACATCGGCACTACGGGGAAACACAATACAAATAACAAAGACAAAATAACGAAGTACTTTTCAAAGGTACCCGTCCGACCAACACCTACAAGATGGAGAAACACACGACCAAATAACAAAGACAAAATAAAAAGTTACTTATGACTTGTGTTTTTGCAGACTTTAAACCTTATATATGTTAACAATGTATTGGCGACCCGAAGGCTTAATCGAAATATACATTCACCACCACCAATACCACGGACACGACTATCTAGAACTGTGTGTATGTCAGTCGTTCACCTGCAGTGTACCAGGAGCGGACCGCGTCTCTCCGTGTCGAAGCTGCGCACCTTCCTGTGGAAGGCCAGGAGCGGGTAGGCGTATTCCGGAGTGCCCTTGTCCGGCCACGCCGTGAAGTGCAACTGCCGAATCTTTCTCATCTTCTTCATCGCCTGTAGTAACACAATATAAACTTTTACGAACATGCGGACATAATATGATACGTTTTAGCTTAAGCCTTTCGGCAATACGATATTGTTTATTATGTTCACATTAAAATAGCATATCCTTTAACTGATTTACCGGTAAGGTACTGTGGTTAAAACCTAACTTAATCAATAAACCCCCCAAAAACAAAGTACAATTACCTATTGGTATGAACATTAACCCACAATTGTCACTAACTGCCTTATATTATCGAAATGTGGCATTAAAAACGACTTGCACCGTTCAAGACTAATTCGTCGCGCAAGGATTTCCATGTTAGATATGTTATTATTAAGCACCCTCAAATTCAAATACATAATAATAACCTCTTACGTTAATCCAAATCAAAAGTACAGAATCATACATGACAGTAACATTATATTCATTCAAATAATAATCCTTGACACGGATTACTCGTCTCAACGACGCACCTCGTTCTTCAGTCTAAATTCTCTGATGACGTAATCAGCAAACTTTTCCTCGCTGACACTCTCCGCGATGAAGTGGCCCCAAGTCTGCGTTTTGCCTTTCTCCGGCCAGTACCGATTGCACTTTTCCTGCACGGCGAGAATAATGTAAATACCAGTTATATATTACGACCACACCGCGGTATTGTTTGTTAAAGCATTACGTAAATATAGTCACTACATGTATATCCTCAAGAATGTAAGCTCAGGGGCGCAAATCCTCCGCTCTACATAGTAACAATCATTTACAATATTCAGGAATGGAGATAAGCAAAACTCGTCATCATAGCATAGGGCCGCCGAATTATTCGACGGTGTATATAGTTTCAAAAATGAGTTTTTAGTAATAAGGAATTACTAAAGCATTCAAAATTTTACCGACATGATGTTTGGCACAATCTGTTATGAGCGATGAGCGACCGACCACCTGTCTTGAGAGATCGGTTTTGCTATGTAGAAGGGACGGTCGCTTAAGAGAGCTGTTTAGTGTGTGTATGTGTGTGTGTGTGTGTGTGTGTGTGTGTGTGTGTGTGTGTGTGTGTGTTGTGTGTGTGTGTGTGTGTGTGTGTGTATGTGTGTGTATGTGTGTGATATATATGTGTGTGAGATATATATATATATATATATATATATATATATATATATATATATATATATATATATATATATATGATAATGTACATCGGTGTATCAGTATGAAACAGTTGATATTCTAAGGTATACCTTGCCATCTTCATAGAGGTTTGCGAGCATCACAATCGTGTTCGTTTTCTCCTGCCAGATCATCCTCCACATGGCTTCTATTGTCCAGTCTTTCGGACCTGACCAAAACAATGACCACACAAAACTACAAATAATGCTGCGTCTTAGTCACCGTAACATGCGTCTTAGTCTTGGACTTTTCCATAACATTTGGAAACATAGCATCTACACATGGAAGTACACATTACGCATAGTGAGAAAATGCACTAGCACAATATTCTAATCTGTGTGTAGATGGTTTGGATGTCAAATTTCCTGCATAGTATGAATTTCTTGATTCGTGCTACAGCGAAGTGAACGATGTTGCGTTCCCTATGCGTGGCTGCTATGGGTGCACGCGTAATATTACATATATACATGATATACAAATTAAGAAACGTACCTTGACAAGCAATGTAGACTTTTTCTTTTTGTTGGTAGCCCTGAAAAAAGCAACATAGAATCATAGACTAGACGTGTATCATCGATAGCGAAACAAATTAATTCATGTTAAGCTGTTTAGGGCAGGCGTGCGGGTGTGTGTGTGTGTGTGTGTGTGTGTGTGTGTGTGTGTGTGTGTGTGTGTGTGTGTGTGTGTGTGTGTGTGTGTGTGTGTGTGTGTGTGTGTGTGTGTGTGTGTGTGTGTGTGTGTGTGTGTGTGTGTGTGTGTGTGTGTGTGTGTGTGTGTGAGCTGAGAATGTACGTGTGCGTTTGCTTATAATCCGGTGTCATGAACCGACAGATAATAATAATAATAATAATTGTAAAACTTCCATAGCATTGCGCCCACATCCTTAAAAGTGCATGCTCACAGGCGCAACAAACAAAATAATTTGGCTAGTTATATACGGGGACAGGCAAAAGTTGTCATTGGCGCATGGAATCACCGAAAATGTATGGTAGAAAAGCAATTTCAAAGAAATATGTTTTAAATTTATTGTTTACGAAAGGTGTCTATAGTTTCAGAAGATTTAATTGTAGTAGGGATAATGACAATTGGATGGTAAATGATGTTACGCTGCAAATACGTGTTTTTGGGAGCATCAAGATGTGTCAAGGATTACAATTAGAGGTTTGTGACCTCGTAAGATATCCGCCCTGAGTCAGCCCATTTGGAGACGTTATCATTGTTGCACACAACATACTAGGTAATTCACCTAAATGTCATTGGCATTGATGTAGTTAGTACATCCACAGTACACTGATTGTTCAATAGATGACTCACCATTATGTGATTGGCATTGATGTAGTTACTACGTCCACAGTACACTGATTGTTCAATAGATGACTCACCATTATGTGATTGGCATTGATGTAGTTACTACGTCCACAGTACACCGATTGTTCAATAGATGACTCACCATTATGTGATTGGCATTGATGTAGTTACTACGTCCACAGTACACCGATTGTTCAATAGGTAACTCACCATTATGTGATTGGCATTGATGTAGTTACTACGTCAACAGTACACCGATTGTTCAATAGATGACTCACCATTATGTGATTGGCATTGATGTAGTTACTACGTCCACAGTACACCGATTGTTCAATAGACAACTCACCATTATGTGATTGGCATTGATGTAGTTACTACGTCCACAGTACACAGATTGTTCAATAGATGACTCACCATTATGTGATTGGCATTGTTGTAGTTACTACGTCCACAGTACACAGATTGTTCAATAGATGACTCACCATTATGTGATTGGCATTGTTGTAGTTACTACGTCCACAGTACACAGATTGTTCAATAGGTAACTCACCATTATGTGATTGGCGTTGATGTAGTCATCATTTCCGCTTTCCGTCGCTAGTACAACACGCGTGTGGTCGTCTACAAAAAAAAAAAATTGTCGACAGAACAAATAACCTTTTACTTGTAAACGAACGAGAAATGTGGACAGTATCTCAATTGCATGTGTTAAATCGTTATAATAAATTGTATAATCTACGTTAGAAGATTTCAGGATCTTCTTAGTAACTGTCATATATGTGATGTCCAGGTCGATATTAATGATGTTTTACTGACGGGTGATTAATTAGCGCATTCTTAATATGTAGTGTCCTGATGCTGTTGTTGAATTATACGTGATAACGTTCTTTTGAAAAGATAAAGTAAGATAATTACTTTTACCAATATTAGACTAATGGATTAAACAGGCCGTAAACGTCAGACTGAAATAATTCCAGCCGTTTATCTAGCGGTTAGTATAAATAATGTATATTCCAAACACAAGTTCCACGTTGTCGTAAACGATAATCAATAAACCTGCGTGAGTCAACCAAATTATAATTAACACCAAAGTGTCATTAATATTGCAACAATACCAACACCAGGCGGTGTTAAGATGATTCATGTTACATCTTAGGGGTGTTTCGCAAAATAGTACTTACACATGTTGATGTTGGCTAATCGTTCATGTATTACCGGTTTGATCCAGTGTCAAATAAATTAAATTGATGTACCAATATGTTTCACTTACATGCTATGATATTCACAAATCTGTTTTTGTTTTTGTTGTGTGGTTTCTTCGCCTCTGCACACGTTGCGGTAACGCCAGAACGCAGTTCCTTAAAGGAGAAACGTTGGGTAAATTATCTTATTTAGTGCTTTTCTACTTCTTCGGTAACAGCTCGAAGCAACATTTCTGGCGATATAATATAACAGAGAAATAACAGGAGAAACTGCAGTTTTGCAACAATGACTGGGTATGAAGAATCGCGGGAGTTAAGCGATAAGAAAACATGGACGAATGGAGAATCGAGGTTGGAGTGAAGCAAAGATTTAAGAAGAAGCTAATGAGAAGTAAATTGAAATGGACTGGTCGCGTGGAGAGAAATGGAGAAGAAACATCGGC